>PVIY010037462.1:0-24645 GCA_004026745.1 Myrmecophaga tridactyla
GATTATCTAAAGGTGATGAATGATAGAGATTGCTGGTTGGTTATAGCAAAGTCAGTCCAAGTCAGGTGTGACACCTGCGTCCAGGATTTTCTGGACGTGGGGACAGGGAAGGAGTCTGCTAGGCTCCAAAGAAAGGCTTCTCCCTTTCTCCAAGTCCTGCCCTGAGTCAGATCTCATTCTCAGCTTGCACATGGGTGACACTTCAGTCCTTCCTCCCCTCACTCGCTGCACCCACCTCTCCTGGGCGGCCCCTGTTGGGATCCCTCACCAGCATGAGCTGGGAGCTACCTCCATGCCAACCCACACACCTGCCGCTGTGAGCCTGGCCCTGTTCTCTGAGCCTTCCTCAGAGAAGTTACTTAACCCATATTTTACTTCCACCCCCCTCCTACTCCAGTTTAGGGCACTTGACCCCAGAGTGCAGACCCTCCATCCTCAGCTAAGCGAGGAGAGGGAAGAGGGGTCCCTGCTGCATTTCTGCTCCTCCCTCAAGACTGCAGCAGCGCACAGCACTTGCAGAGTCCACGGTAAGTTCCGATAGAGAAAGTGCCTCATTTGTTTCCATTGATATCGTAATCGGTCCAAGGCAAAGAAGGAAGGTTCTGGAAGACCGTGCCCGGCATCCCAAAGCTGAACTCTCCCTTCTTCCAAGCCCGCTCCGAATCCCTGGGTAAGACCAAGCTCTGTGTGACTGAGCCCTGAAGAGAGGGCCCGGGTCCGCTCAGGCCTGTGCGCTTCGGAGTGCTGGGGGCAGGGGCACGCAAACCTGTGCGCTCCCCGGAGTGCGGGCCGCCACCGGGGCAAACCGAGACAAAGGCTAGGGGAGACAGGCCGGATGGGGTGCGGGATGGGAAGCATGGGCGGCTGGGCCTGATCCATACCAAATCACAACCCTGTGAAAAGAAAGAGATACACAGAAACAGAAACAGGGTGAGAACACAGACAAAGCAAGAGAGAGCGAGGTGGAAGCAGCATCAGCACACAGGAGCGGCGGCCCTCTGAGCAGCTCCCACCCACGCAGCACCCCAGTCCAGTTTCCGGACCTGAGCCTAGCATGCTACCTACACCGAGGCGCCTCGTCCCCAACCCCGCTACCCTCCTCCAGATCCCGCCCTGGCTCCTCGCCCATAATCCCACCAAGGACGCTTCGGCCGTCCCTACCCCACCCCCACCTTTCCCCCGGGCTCCGCCTTTCCCGGCGCCCTCCAGCGAGCCGATGCCTAGGCGCCCCCGGCGGCTTAACACCCCCTCGCCCACGCCACGCCGCGAGTCCCAGAGTCTCGGAGCGGGTCCCGGACTCTGCCCTCCCCTACTCGGGCGGGGCGGCGGCACGCAGGACGCAGGCGAATCGGGCTCGGCGCCGGGAGCTGCCCGTGGTGCTGAGCGCGCGTCTCCGGCCTCGGACGCCTGCCTGTCCCTGCCACGGCCGCGCCCTGCGATGTTCCCGGCCCCCAGCGGTAAGTCATCAAGCCCCGAGGGGCTGAGTGGGCTCCGGATCCATCCTGGATGGAGGCTTCTTGGGAGGGGGTGATTTGGGAATTTGTGCGCGTTCTCTCGCGTGATGGGCCGGCTGAGTGGAAGAACCAGGTCGGCGCCCTCTCCACACCATGGTGTCGGGAACGGAGGGTGCGGTCTCCGGGGCGGTGATCATTTTAGGTCTGTGCCAGGCGAAAGGGATAATCTCTCCGCTACGGACACTGGGACTGGGGGAGAAAGGATAAGGCATTGGAGGCCCATCTTCTCTTGGGTAGGGAGGGGCACGAGCGCCCAGAGACCCCTTCAGAAGATGTGGACCAGGACCTTTGATTCCCAAAGGACTCTTTGTCTCCCAAGCGTGGGGGTTGGGTGGCTTGGTGATGCACTCACCGCAGATTCTATTTCTGCTTCACTTCCCACCCAACCCCCCACACCCAGAATGTGAAGGCTTTCCCTGTGCACAATGCCCTTCACTCTATCAATCTGGAAGGTTTTGGCTTCCATAGGGCAGTCTACAACAGAAATAAACTATTGCCCTATAGCCCCCTCCCCGCCCCCAATTGCCAGGGAGTCCCTGGGTGGGGCTCCCTTTCTAGGCCTTTACTTTCTTATTTCCATTCCCCTGTTTGAATTTCACTGCTTGGCTTTCTGGTTGTGACATTCCTTGATACTGGGGCAGGGACAAGGGAAGGCATGGCAAATCCAAAATTATTAGCCCAAATTTTGATATCTCAGAACCATTTCTTTTCCCTGTGTTTTCCTTTGGGGTTTTTACTTTGCTCCCGGAAATCAAAACCCAACCACTTTCATGTTAAAAAAAGGGAAAAGCACAGAATTTCCCTCTCAAGGAAAAAGAAAATCTTGGGCATTTGAGCCCAAGTTTCTTGAAAAGCAGGCAGTGAAATGATTTCTTTTACTCAATGTTCAATAAGTCCATATCTGTGTGTATAAATGGACACCCTGCTATGTGTAAGGTGCTCAGGCTCAGATGGAAGATGTGAACATAGAGAAATTCCCTGCCACCACCTCCTCTCCCCTGGACTCCACACTGGGCTCCAAATCTTTCTTCTTGCCTCCACTCGTTCCCTCCTTCCCAGTCTCGCCTGCACTGGTGTAACTGTTTAAGCTGAAAACCAGTTCCCATTGCTCACCCTTTGATGGCTCCTCATAGTTCATTAGATAAGGGTTCAAGCACTCCGTGTGACCCTCAGGCAGGAGTGGTCAGCCTTGGTGTCAGGAGTGGTCAGCCTTGGTGCCAGGAGTGGTCAGCCTTGGTGCCTCCTGGCCTCCCCTCACTGGCAGGCTGCTCTAGACATTCGGCCTGCTCTCAGGTTTTTAAACATTTTCCCTCTCTTGCTACTTGGGGTCTTTTCTAGGATGTTCCCTCTGCTTCGAGTGTGTCTCCCAAGTCTGTCTGAGGGTGTTTTGCTGTCTTTTAGATCACAGTTTAAACAATCCAAAGAGAATTGTTTAAATATGATATGTGGTTCTTGTTCTCATGGAACTTACTAGTTCAGCCCAGGGTCTTGGTGACACCTTAGAACATGATGTGCACATACCATGTTAGCAGAGTTATGAATTCCATGACCCAGCATCTTATGTGGGAAACTTAGATGGAAACGTATGGCTAAGATGTTCAAAAACTAAAATACTTCAATTAAATAAGTAGTAGCTTACAGTGTACTATAGCTGGAGTCTGGGCCTTTAGAGAAGTTTTTACTTCCTTGGGGAGCTAGATCACGCAGTGGAGTGAGCAATCAGCAGTAGCTGGCACTGCCTGCAAGGGGAAGGGGAGAGAGGGGCCATTTAGTCCTGGTGGAGGGATGTGTTACATGGGGTGGAGGGGGGTAGAGGGAGGGGATATACCTGTCATGTTTCATGTTGGGGCTCCACCAAGAGGATCTTTAGCCATAGGGTTACCAACAGACTATAGGTTTTAGCAACTGAGACCCTGAACACATTAAGCTTCTGCTCCAGGCAATGGCAGTGGTGGCAATAGCAGTCCAGCATCTGGCTGTCCAATAAATTCCATGGTGCCCTGAGACCCATCATAGAGGTGACAGCCCAGCCTGCCTCAGGTCAGGCAGGGCCCTCAGATACACAGCCACTTCCCACTACATGACTACAGGCCACACATTTCCAAATGTTTTAATGTGGAAACTGACAGGAAGAACATACTCTAAGCTTGATATAATTCCTCTGGTATTTTGAAAGTCCCTAGTTCATTGTTTCAGACCATTGTGAAGTACAAAACACTAAATAAATTTTAGAATCAGGGTTGACATTAGGTAAGGTGGAATCCAGCCATCCAAAACAATGATGGTTATTTTGAAGGATTATTTTCCAAGTACAGTGGGAAAAAGATTCTCAACTGCTCATGATTTTAAATCAGTTAACTGTTCTGAAAACTAAGAGATGGTTTTATTTATACAGTTCTGTATCAAATAAGCCATCTTAATTCTTGCAGTTGCAAATTTCTACGTGCAATGAAGTAATCCTTATCATACCTCTTTGAAGTTAGTTCCAAAGGTATATTTTTTCCAAAACATTGAAAAGGATAAATGCAATAGAATTCTCATAATGAATATTTCTAAAATTTATTGCCATAAAAATTATCTGGCCTTCAATTATAATCATACTAAATTTGTGTAAGCTACACTTATTGCTTTTAATCTTCATTTTCATTATGCTTTCCAAAATTTCTCATGGAAAACACATTCATTACTCTATTTTTAGATTTCAAATGAAGGAGGTTGGAGCTATGAGTTTGTATAATGTCAGTCTATTATGGTTAAGAGCACAGGTTCAGAATCAGACAGGCCTAGGTTCAAATCCCAGCTCTGTCACTCATTGTGACCTCGGCCAATCCTTTGACTTCTTGGGCCTTGATTTCTCATTTGTGAAATGGTGGCTCCAATAGCATGTCATTTACAAGACTATGGGCCAAGCTGGTAGCTCCCGAGTCCAGATAGCAACCACTGTGCTGTAGACAGCAAAGACTGTCAGAGGTGGGAGAGGACTTATCTAGTCCTCTCAGGCTTGTGTGCAGTGGAAATTGGGTCCACAGGTAAAGAGTGGGAAAGGCTTGGGCACATGTCACTTGGCGGGAGGCAGGAAAGGCAGCCAGGCTACCTGAGGCTCTGCCTGCTGGAGGGTGTTGCCGCCAAGAGCTGAGCTGCAGCTGGAGTCAAGCCCAGTTCTGGCAGCTCGCCCTGGCATGATGCTTGCTCCTGCTCTTGACCTCCAGCCAAAAGTCCCAGGTGTACTCTGCAGGGGAAAGACAACTGCCATGGTGACCTCTGTGAGCCCCTGCAATGCCAGCTCTGCCCACCTTTTCACCTTCTGGCTTTAGTGATGCCGACAGGGCTATATGCCAGCCCCTCTGCCACCCTGGACTTGTCAAAGAAATTCAGGGGCTCTGTGACCACCCTCCACCTGTAGCTGTAAAGCCATACCTTGGAAGTAACCACAGACTTCTTTGGGAGTGGGTCTGGAAGGCTTACGGATGGACAGAGCCTCTTGCTTTCACAGCTGCTCCACTCGTCCCCTACTGGCTGGGAATTGGGGGTAGGTTCAGGAGTGGCCTAGGGAGAAGTCCTTAGATAGAGTCAAAGAAACCAGCCCAAAATATCTCTTCTGTAATCTCTGCCAGAAGGATGGAAGCATGATCCCCAAGGAAAACAGGAGATGTGCTGACTGAGCACATTCCAGGTAGGAAGAGAGCTGGGAACAAGTGAGTTTGGGGGATGTCCTTGGGTCATCCTCTTTGCCCCCTCTTAATGAGGTCTTGAGCATCTCCAAACATTACTCTAAGGGCAATGTGTTTTAAACTAGACCCTCACCTGTCTCCTCCAACCAGTTCCTGGCCCTGGCCTCTTCCTCACTTTCCTTCACCTCTCATCCTCCTCACTTCCTCGACTTTTCCCTTCTCTCATTGTCCCACCCCTGCCTGCTCCTCTGTCTTCATTCAGTTGCTGAGTTCTTGCATTTCTTTCTTTGAAAGACCCTCTGACTTCTGCTCTTCTTCATTCTTGTGACCAGAGCCTCCACCTAGACCTTTCCTTCATATATGCAGCCTGTTTTAACTGCCTTCTTAGAGTCCTCTCTGCCAAAAGCCTCTCCTAATATAATCTGTCCCCCACTCAGATGTTGAATGTCTTAGACCACAAGCTTCATTATGCCACTTCTTCCACCCTCTGACTCAGAAGACTTCCACACCTCACTGATCTCAAGGTAAGCCCAGACTCCCCAGCTGTGTAAGGAGTCACTGCTCTTTCACCAACCCCATTGCGCATCCACGGCAGGCATCAATGAACAACCCAGCACCCTTCCCCTTTGAACTCATACTAAGCATTGGAAGTCTTCTCTGGAATACACCCTGGACATCGGTATCACCAGGTAGAATGTGCATAAAAAGGTAGCACCTGCCCACCCTTCCAGTGCCCTGCATCTGTCTGATTTGCCTGTTCCATGCTCCATACCTGCCTCCTCTTTTGCCTTCCACCATGTCCTCTCTCCTCTCAGTCCCCAAGCTCTGGACATATCATAGATGCTGGGCTGTATCTTGACTGCTGGCCTCTGCACAGGCTGAGTTTTGCCTCCCTGAACAGGAGCAACCAACCTGCAGGGTCGTGCCTGTGCCTTCTTTCGAGGATGGCTCCAGCCCCAGATAGGCTTTGGCTTCCCATTAGATTGGTCTCTTACTAGTCCAAGAAGGAAACTTACTGGTTGGCTGCTTAGTTCCACCCAATCTAAAGGGTCATGACCAAGGCACTGTTTGAAATCTGTCAGAGAAGCTCTGAGAGGATGCTCAGGTGAGCTAAAAGATGATGGATGTGGGAGTCACTGGGACCCTGTCTGGTCTCATTTTGCCTCCTGCTTTGTGCCTTCAGCAATGCAACTTAGCACCTCTGGTTAAGCAGCAACTGTCTTGAGAGGCAAGGGCAGCAGTCTCGGGCCATGCTGTTAGGATGGGTGGGCCGTTCTCTCCCTCCCCCTGTCCTGCCTTCACAGCACCTGCCCAGGCTTGGTCATCAGAGCTCCTGCAGCTGAGCAAGGCTGGGGGAGGCTCTGAGTGATGCAGGCAGAATCTTCCAGAACCATGTGTCCCCCGCCACTGCCGCACTGTGGGTACTGAGTACCTTCTGCTTTCCTCCACAGCCAGCAAGGGCCCTGGACAACATGGAGCTGAAGAGAGGAAAGACCTTCATCAAATCCAGCTTGCAGATTTCCCAGGAGAAATCCCCAGACCCCGTAGCCACTGCCCCGGCCAGGGAGGATCCAGGCCCCTGGTCAGTCTTGCTGCCAGGGCAACCAAAGGCCCATGGTGAGAAGGGCCCCCAGGCCAGCCCCAGCCTTCAAGGACATGACAAGGAGGGACAGTCTGGGCCCGAAGAGGGGCCCTCAGCCCTCTGCGGTGCCCCCTTCAAACTGGTGTGGAAGAACAAGGTCCAGGACTGTGTGCCAGGGCCCAGCAGAGTGGCCCTTGCTACAGGGCCGCTGGTGGGCAGTGCAAGCTTCCCAGGGACCCCCAGCGGGCGCACGTCCCCCAGTGGCTGTGGCAGCCGGCGCATGATCGACTACCGCCATCTGGCACCCCAGATGCCTTTTGTGCCTGCCGTGGCCAAGAGCATCCCAAGGAAGAGGATCTCCCTGAAGCGACCCAAGAAGTGCTTTCGGAACCTGTTCCACACCCGCAGAAACAAGACGGAGAACGCAGCTTCCCTGGCAGCCAGGGGTCAGTGCCTGTCCCCGCCTGGGGGTGCATCGGAGGCTGCAGGACAGCTTGGCCAAGCCTTCTTCCCCCTGGGAGAGGTGCCGGGGCTGGATGGCTCTAGCCAGGACCTGTCCGACAGTGAGCTGCCATCTGATGCAACCTTCGACCTCTGCCGGGCCCTGTGCGAGGACGTGGCCTCACTCAAGAGCTTCGACTCGCTCACGGGCTGTGGGGAGATCTTTGCAGATGAGAGCTCAGTGCCATCTCTGGAGCTGGGTCTGGGTACCCAGAGTCCCACCAGGGAGACCCCAGCCCTCGAGAATGGAGTGCCCAGGGGCCCCTTCCAGGGCGGCGTCGAGCAGCTGGCGTCGCCTGCCCAGAACGAGGCAGCCGATTTCGCCAAGTTCTGGGACAGCGTGAATCGCTCAGTGAGGCAGCAACAGCAGAGAGCCCTGCTGGGCCCCTGGCTGGCAGGGTCCCAGGGCTCAGGCACAGACCTGCCCAGGCCAGATGCTGCCAGGCTCCCTGAGCTCCCCCTGTGCCCCTGTGGAGACCCCCAGAGTGGCTCCAAAGCCAGCTCTGTGGATACAGGCACTCCTAAGAGTGAGCAGCCAGAATCCGTGTCCACCAGTGACGAGGGCTACTACGATTCCTTCTCACCAGGCCTCGAAGAGGACAAGAAAGAGGTCCTGAGCCCAGGCACCCCTACGGCCACCTTCCCCCGAGACAGTTACAGTGGAGACGCCCTCTTTGAGCTCTTCTGTGATCCCAGCGAAGATCCTACTGGCCCAAGCCTGGACGACGACCTGTGCGTGTCCGACAGCCTGTCAGGGCCGGCCATGAGCACGCCTCTGTCCATGTGCAGCTTCCGTGTGGGGGCCGAGGAGAACCTGGCCCCACCGCCGGGCCCCGACCTGCTCAGTCAGGGCTTCCTGCAGAGCTCCTGGAGGGGCAAGGAGTGCCTGCTGAAGCTCTGCGACACTGAGCTCTCCATCACCATGGGGATTGTCAACTGGCTCCGCCGGGGCCCCACACCCCATGCCCCACCCGCACCAGCCCCTGGAGAACCTGACACTCCACCAAGCCCCCCGATAACCTCCAAAGGAGCAGCAGAGAAGCTGGGAGTCAACTCTGGAGAGTCAGACCTGTGTACTGAGAGCCTGGAGGGCAAGAGGTTTCGGCCCTCAGACGCAGGCTGGGCTGCTGTGTGTTCAGCACCCAGTGGACAGGAGCCGTGGGTGCGTCCAGGCACCAGAGGCACCATGGCTGCAGAGAGCCAGGCCCCTGGCAGCACCGAGCAGGTGGCCCACACGCTCTCCAGTGACTCCCCTCTGGAGCAGGTCTCCCAGGAAAGGGGGGCACGAGGCAGCCTTGATGGCTCCTTCTTGGCAGGGTCTGCAGCTGCTGCGACGGCAGACATATCCAGCAAAAACAAAACCCCAAGCTCCTCTGCCTGGCCTGGGTCCCAGAAGGAGCCCAGGCCACTGGTGAGCCTTGGGTGTTTCCATGACCCTTGGCAGCCAGGTTCAGAGGGCAATGTCCTGGAGGCAGAGTCTACCCTGGTGGGCTGTGTGACCCAAATGGCTGCCCTGCAGATCCTCGAGGACAACCATCCCCCAGGAGAGTGGCCCCCAAGACAGGACATAGGCAGTGGGCACTGTGAGCAACCTCAGACCAAAAGCCCAGATGTCTTGCAGCAGAAAGAGCTCAGCAGCCTACCCAATGGAGCTACCGTCTGTGGCCAGCTGTCCCCTGCCAGCCTGTTGCATGACTTGCAGGCCCAGAGATGCCGAGACCACATCCCAGGCCTCAGTCGGCTTAGCGTGCAGGCCAGTGCCTCCATGGAGGACCACCCGTTGCAACTCAGCACTGGGGCTGTGGGCCAGGTGGCACAGAACAGACAGCTGGATGTCACGGCCCCCTGTGCCTCGGTTGCCCGACTGAGCCCTCAAGACCTCTCAACAGCAGTAATGGACCATGCTTCCAGCAGCCAGATCACCACCCATGCTCGTCCTCAAGAACATCGCTTCAGCCCCCCAGCTCATGAGGGGGTCCTCCTCACCCAGACAGACATGGGGGCTCCCAGGCCAGCTGTAGCTGAGCCTCACCTGTAGAGCCAGCTCACACTTAACCAAAGGTGGCACCTTTGTGGGCATATGGAGGAGAATCTAAGACCCAAATCTCCATCCTCTGTCTCTGACATAAGGACTGGGTGGGGAGGGGTGGGAGAAGAGGGAGGGAGTGGCAGGGGCTCGGGCAATGGGAAGGGGCATTTTCACATGTGAGGCCACTGAGCCTGGACCCACCAGCTCAGCCAGGGTCGGTACTGGGCAGTCCCCAGGCAAGGACAGCTACAAAGCTGGAAATGCTCTCAAACTGTGCCTCACTGATTTCTCCACAAGGAAATAAAGATTCACTAGTGGTTAGTGTAACATATAGTGAATGTGTAACTGTGACAGTATAAAACAGTGCAATATGGCTGAGGTTCAGGCTTGAGATTTATCAGAAGGAATTGGGTATACATTTATTGGGGTGTGGAGTAAGCCAATATGTCTGTGTAGGGGTTGAAAATAATGAGTGGGTGAGTGTGGGACTGAGGCCAAAGGTGGGACACCAAGAACTGGAGAGAGAAGGGTGCCCAGAGTCAGGAACCAGCAGAGGGCTCAGGGTGGGGGCTGGCCCACGCCTCGGGTCTGCTCCCTGCTTCCCAGGACAGGCGGGCCCTGTGCACTGGGGCCTGATAATCCCCTCCCCAGCCACGAGGAGCAGGACAAGCCTGTCTCAGCTGACAGGCTACTGTGCACATGCCCAGCCAGTGCCGATCTGAAACCTTGTCTCAGATACAGACCAGCCTGTACAAACGGTAATTTCCCCCAACTTGCATGTTTTCCACTCAAAGCCATGGAAGACAAAATATTTCCAGAAAGATGCCAAGTTTTCACCAACAATGTTATTCTGCATTATAATGGCAGCCTCTCTCCTCTTCCTCCCCTCTGCACCCTCAGACTCTCTGTCTCCCCTTCAGGAAATCTACCTTTGCAGGGGGCTGGGCCCCCACGAGAGCTATAACACAGAGCCCACACAGAACCATGAGGGAACAAGGCTGCACCTACCACTGGGGCTGCCTCCTGGGAAGGCTGGGAGTCGGTCTGTCTGCCCATCACACCATCAGGGCAGCCTGTGGCAGGATCTTTGTGGTTAGGTGCACTAAGTGGGCACAGGCAGCTGTGACTTTGGTTTCTAAGGAGGGGTCAACAGGGAAACAAGGTCTGGCTCCAGGCGTGAGTACACTGCAGGAGCAGAAGTCACATATTTCGTAGAGCTAGGGGGTGAGGGAGCAAGGTGGAGGGGGAAGGAGTGGGCAGGGTGGGAGGGGATACTCCAGACAGGAACACTGGCATGAACTGACCTCAGGGCCAGACTGCTCCTGGTTGTCTGTGGCTGGGTCCCTGCTGGAAATGCTCCTGCAGCCTGGTTAACCGCTGCTCACTGAGGTCACTGCATGTAGGTGGTGGCTGACATCACAGGTTCCCCTCCCGGAAGCCTGACCCCTATGCCGGGACATATGCAGACCACCCCACTGCTCCTGAGCCCACTGTGCACTGGTGCCATTTATGCACAGCTTACACGCACATCAGCCCTGCACACGGTTCTCAGCCTCCTTCTCAGATATGGAAACGGAGGCGCCCAGTGTTATTTGCTCAAAGCCACGCGATGTTCGCCGGACTTGTTGAAGAGATGGGATTACACCAGAGCCTGACACCAAAGGCCCTACCCTTGACCAGGTTCCAGAGCTTCCCTGGCAAGTTTCTGCAGCGAATACCTCCCTCCAGGCCTCCTTCCTTCTTTCTTAAGGGACACTGGTATTTTCATCCTTGTGTTTCCAGCACTCGGGTTTGTGCGGTCATTGTCCCCTGTTCCCAGGTTGAGAGCTGGGAGGTGTGGCCACACCCTATCTAATTCTAGTTTCTTTGTGTGCACCTGACGTATAATAAGTGAATTATAATCAGTGAATACCTGTTGAAAGGACGAATCATCCAAAGTTGACACATGGTTTACTGACATTTGTGGACTGGGAGCCTCCTCTCCCCTGGGAGAGATGGACTGCATCCCAGGGCAGCACTCATTTGTCCCACTTAGGGTCATGGGGTGGTCTGAGGCCATAGAGGAGCATCAGCAAGGTTCAAGAACACTTTTCAAGGACAAGAAAGAAGAAGTCCAGGCTCAGTCAGGACGGTGCTAGGTCTGGGATTGGTGGGGACCAAACAGGACCCAGGCTCCCAGGGATGCATGAGGTGTGGGCCAGTAGTGACCCAGCAGCAGGAACAAGGAAGCTGGAGCCTGCAGACCTGGAAGGACCTCAGCCCAGGAGCTTTCAGCCTAAGGAGTATCCTAAGCAATAACAATACCCAGGCCTTCCACAGAGGGCTGGGAAGGGTTTCCCAGGAGTGGCCTGGTGGGTGCCTTTGGGAGAACATGGGGTGCGAGAGTCCCTGTGACCTCTTTCTCTTTCCAGCTTCCAGAGGTCACTGCTTTCCCAGGCTCATAGCCCCTCTCTACATATTCAAAGCACATTCCTCCAATTTCTGGTTCTGTTGTTAAATTTCCTTTTTCTGATCTTGATTCTCTTGCCTCCCGTTGTAAGGATCTTTGTGACTACATTGTGCCCACCCTGATATACTACAGAATAATCTGCCCACCTCACAATCCTTAACTTAATCGCATTTACAAAGTCCCTCATGCCCATGTAAGGAAACATGTTAACAGGTTCTGGAGATTCGGACAGGGACATCTTTAGGGGGCATTATTAAGCCTCTCACGGTCTGCCCTCTTGGTCCTCAAAGATTCACATCCATCCTACTTGCAAAATGCATTCACACCCTTTCCAACATTGCTTCAAAGTCTGGGGGCTCTTTAAGGCAGGGACCATGCTGTGGTCACATCTTTACCCATTTCAGCAGGTCCTGGCTTAAGTCACTTTCATAAAACTCAGTCCTGATATTTTTTTTTTTAGGAAAGTGGGATATAAATAGTAAATAAACCTAACTAATGAACACATGACCAGTGTGAACACCCGTTGAAAGGATGAATCATCCAAAGTTGACGCATGGTCATGAAAGCACAGATTTTAGAACTCAGGCCAGCAAGAACTGCAGGTAAGAACGTCCCAGAGGCAGCTACACAGTGCCTTCCCAGAAAAGAGCTCCCCACCCTGGGGTAAACCCTTGGCAGCTAGCTACAGAGCAGGAATCCCGGGCCCTGATTAGGCATTGATCGTGGAGGAGACCCAAGACTGGTTGGAGTACCTCCTCCTCATGCAGGTCAAGGAAGGTGCTTTGTGGGGCAGCCCACTGCCCTACTCTGAGATTCACCATTAGGAGAGGTTGTGGGGATGGGTATGAGAGTCAGAGACCCTCAGAAATGTGCCTGTGGCCAAGCCCCTAGGGAAACTGCATTCACCGCTTATCCCTGGAAAGCAGAACATTGTCCCACTTGTATTAGAGCTCTCCAGAGAAACAGAACCAACAAGATAAATGAATACATATAAAGAGATTGATTATATGGAAATGGCTCATGTGATTGTGGGGGAGGGCATGTCTAAATTTCATACAGCAAGCTGGAGCCTGGAAATTCCAGGAGGAATGAGATTGAAATCTTTAGTCTGACACTGTAAGGCAGAATTCCTTCTGATATTCGAAACCTTCAGTGCTCCCTTTTAAGACCTCAACTGACTGCACGAGGCCTACCCACATTGCTGATGGTGATTTCTTTTGCTGAAAATTGACTGACTGTAGATGCTCAATTCCATTGTTTCAGTTTGCTAAAGCTGCCAAAAGCAGTATATCAGAAATGGACTGGCTTTTACAATGGGGATTTATTAGCTTACCATTTACAGTTTTTAGGCTTTGAAAATGTCCAACTTGAGGCATCCACAAGGGCGATACCTGAACTCTGAAGTCAGGCTGCTGGCATCTGGGACACCTCTGTCACATGGGAAGGCGCACGGTGATGTCTGCTGGTCCTTAGCTCCAGGATAGCACTGCTCACAGTTTCTGGCTTCAGTGTCTCCCTCTCTCAGCTTCTCTGAGCTTCATCTCTCTGTTTCATATAAAGGACTCCAGTAAGGGGATTAAGACCCACCAAGGTGGGTCACATCTCAATTGAAATAAGAAATAAAAAAGACCCACCCACAAAAAGTCTGCACCCACAGGAATGGATTAAAAGAACATGTCCTGGCACATCTCTTCCTTGAACACACCCACTCTCACCCCTCGAGGGTGTATTTTCTTTTTCTTCAATAAGCTTTCCTCACTTGCTTATTTAAAAAAAAGAGAAGAAAATGGTCTTTTCTGGGGTACATAACAGCTTCGAACTACCACATTCCACCCTCTGGATTCCAAAAAAGACATGTACTTTCCATATGCAAAATAAATTCATTCCATCACAATTTCACAAAAGACTTAAATCATTTCAATAACTATATTAAGTACATCTCAGCAAAATCACTTACAAGCATGTAACTGACTTGTCCTGGGGTAAAATTCCCCTCTGACTGTGGACCTGTGAAACTTAGGACAACTCATCTGCTTCCAATATACAAAGAGGGACAGTCATAGAGTAAATATTCCCACTTCCATAGGGAGAAACTGATAGGAAAACTGGTAGGTCTGATAACCTACAAGGCATATTTTGTTAGATTTCCTCATCTGAAAGTAATCTATAGAATGTTTTCTCCTTGAGGCTTGATAGAGTGGCAACCACATCCTTTCCAAGAGCTTGCAGAGAGGCCCTGATTGTTCCAAACACTGGGGTGAGGGCTCCAATGTCTCCAAGCTTTGGGGAGGCAGCCACATTTTTGCTCCACCCTCCTCAAGCATTGGGGTGGACTCTCTGCTATCTCCACCTCCATAGAATAGTAGGGTGGTGACCAGGCCCGCCCCAATCCCCAGTAAATGTGCCCCAACCTCTCTGAAGCCTGGAAGACCTAACCTCTGCAAACTCTGGCACAAACTCACTTTTTCCACATCCATGGGTGGGTCCACTCTCCTGGCCTTGGGTGTCTTTGCTCCTTTGGAGCCATTTTTCTTTCAATGTGCCCCTTTTAGTCTATGTTGGTAGTGGTTCCATTCATACAGACCTTGCAAAAAAATTGTCTATTTCACATGCAGCATACAGGGGTCCCCAACCATCAGATAATAGAACCTTCCACAAATCTTTCTGGATAACTCCATCTCCAATCCTGACTTGCACTGAAATGGCTGATGGGTTTCATCCTCATATGGGGGTTCTATTCTCTGGGAACTTGCTTTCTGGAAGCCCAGAACTTTCCAAACCATCAACTTCTGGTTTCTTTGTACCCAAGAATTCAGTTCTTGGCTTATTTCTTTCCTCTCACATTTTACTAATAGCTGCAAGGAGAACCAGGCTGCTCTTTCCACATTTATTTTGTAACTCTTTTTGGCTAAATATCCAAGATCATCACTTTCACATTCTGCCTTCCATCTGACATCAGGACTCAATTTTGCCAAATTCTCTGCCGCTTTAAAGCAAGGATTGCCTTTCTTCCAGTTTGTAATGACACATTCATCATTTCCATCTAAAGCCTCATCAGAAGTACCTTTAGCATTCATATTTCTACCAATAGTTTCTTCAAAGCAATCTACGCCATTTCTATCAAGCATCTCACAATTCTTCCATAATCTTCCCCTTATACATTTATAAAGCCAATCCAGCATTTTTGGTATTTGCATCTTAGCATCCCACTTCTTGGTAGCAATATCTGTTTTGGTTTGCTAAAGCTGCCAAAATGCAATATGCCAGACATAGACTGACTTTTACAATGGGGATTTGTTAGCTTATGATTTACAGTTCTTAGGCCAAGAAAACATCACCATAAAGAATCAACATGCCAATACCTGGACTCTGGAAACAGGCTGCTGGCATTTGGGACACCTCTGTCACATGGGAAGGCACAATAATTGTTGCCTTCTGGTGTTCAGTTCCATGGTTTCATTGTTCCCAGCTTCTGGCTTCAGTAACTCCCTCTCTCAACTTCTCTGGATGCTTCTCTGAACTTTATCTCTCTGCTTCTGTATATCTTTCTATTTTGTATGCTGTATGGCAGGGGTCACAGTTCATTCTTTTTCCATGTGAGTATCCCGTTATTGCAGCACTGTTTGTTGAATTCTTTTCTTTCTTTGCTTGTTTGTTTAGTTTTCCTTTGTTTGTTTGTTTTGGGAAGTGCATGGGTTGGGACTTGGACCTGGGTGTCCCACATGGCATATGAGAATTCTACCACTGAACTACCCTTGCACCCCCTTCTGTATGTCTTTTATCCTCTTGTATAGGACTCCAGTAAGGGCATTAAGACCCATCTTGAATGTGGTGAACCTCATCTCAATTGAAATAAGCTAGTCAAAAGGTCCCACCTACAATAGGTCTGCATCCACAGAAATGGATTAAAAGAATATGACATTTTTCGAGGTTCATACAGCACTTTCAATCAACTTGATCAAACTGTCATTTCTAGAACACCCTATCCACTACACACTTTTCTCCACTGCATATGGGACAATCACAAGATAGACCACACCTGGACCATGAAACACCCTTAACAAATGGAAAAGAATAGTAATCCTGCAGTTTCTTAAATACTGACAATGCCATTGTCATAACTCAGCAAATTGAACTCTTAAAGAACAGTAATCATGCAGTTTTCTCATAACACTGAAAAAATGCACTTGCTATAATTCAGCAAATTGAACACTTGTGGCGCAAATGAATTAGTTGGGGCTTTCATTCAGACTACTAGAGTTCTTTATATGCAGAGTGAAATTCAGACATAGAAAGAGAAAGCCATGGGCAGAAGCTGGAAGCTGGAAGGCAATGGAACCAAGAAGAGAAAAGAGAGGCCATCACCCTGTGACAGAAAAGCCAAAGAGCCCAAGATTACCAGAAGGAAGCAAGTCTTCCAGCTTCCAAAATAATCAGCTGATAAACCTGCATTGTTTAAGCCAATGCAATGTGTACTGTTTGTCATAGCTGCCAGGAACGCTAAGATAAGACTGATCATAAGCAGGGAATAGCCTGGGAAAGAAGGAGAAGGAGGTCAGATGAACGGAAAGGACAGGTCAGCAGAAAAAAGGGGATGGAAAGACTTGGGCTAAGGGGGCAGAGGTCAGATCTTAATGCTGGGATGGGGAAGAGAGAGAGGCACAGCGAAGCAAAGGAAGAGCTGTCAGCCAGATGTGTGAAAAACCCCGTAGAAGAGGGACAGAGGGAAGTTCAATTTCAAAGCATCATCTTGTTTGAGGTACACTTGCGTGTGTTAGTCTGCGTGTGTCTGTGCATGGGGGAAGTACAAGATGGAGTGCTGCATTATTTTTTCTATCTATTTGTTTATTTTTTATTAGAGAAGTTATAGATTTACAGAAAAATTATGCAGAAATACAGAGTTCCAGAATACACCCCACCCCCTGACACACACCATTTTCCTTTGCATCAGTGTTTTACCTTTGCTAAAATTGGCAAAACAAAAGTGTTACAGTCATACTATTAACCAAAGTCCATAGTTAAAATTAGGGTTCACTGTTGGTGTTGTATAGTCCTATGATTGCTTTTTTTTAAATTTATTCTAGTAGCATATATGCAATCTAAAATTTTCCCCTTTTGGCCACATTTACATATACAATTCAATGGTGTTAATTACTTTCACAGCTTTGTTACCATCATCACCATCCATTACCAAAACCCTTCTAGAAAGAGTCTTTTAAGTCCTTTTAGGCTGTTTTTTTAAGGAGGTGTCAAGTGGAAGACCTCAGTCTCCTCTAACCTCACAGGCCCTGTGCCAAGTTCTCCCAGTGGTCCTCTTGCAGATCCCCTCAGTTGCTTGAGGTAAGGGGCTTGAGGGGCATAAATGCTCTGACAACTCCTCCAGTGTCTTGGAGTGTTGCATTTTTAAAATGAATTGGTTGCAACTGCCAATTTTTTGTAACTTGAAGTGAGAAAACTCGAGGAATACTTTTCCCTAGAAGTAAGCGTAGATTGAATTATGTGCCCCAGACAAAAAGTATATTCTCAATTTTGATGGATTCCTGTGTGCTTGAACCCATTGTAGCTAGGACCTTTTTTTTTGTTTGTTTTCTTTTGCATGGGCAGGCACTGGGAATTGAACCCAGGTCTCTGGCATGGCAGGCCTGAGTTCTCGCCTATTTTTAGTGAAGTTGTAGCCAATGGGTCTCAATCCTATTACTGGAGGACCTATGCAGCGAAAGCCATGGGGAGGGCCAGAGACCAGAGATCAATGGATCTGAGATAAGAAAGGAGAGGACATCACTGTGTGACAGGAAAGCCAAGAGCCTGAGGGCTGCAGGCAGTCAGAGTGCTGCTGACTCTGGGGCTAAGCCTGTGATCCAATAAGTCCCTGTTGTTAAGCCAAACTGCTGTGCGGTGTTTATCTTAGCATCCTGGAAACCAAGACAAAGAGTGTTTACACAACTCATTGTCAGAGAGAGAAAATTATAACAAGAACAGGGAGGTAATAGTTGGTGATTAATTATTATAAATTGTTGAGCAAATTCAATTTCCTGTGTCAAACATAGTTTATAACTTAGAGTGAGTTAATTTTCTATAGCAAACATTCTGATAAATGCACTTTTGTATAACAATCATATAGTGTTCCAAGGACACACGTCAGAGATCATGGGACATGAATACAAAATTTTTATTAGAGAGATACCTTAGTCCTTTGCACCAAACCATCCACCAAAAAAACAGAAATTGTTCTTCAATAGGATTTTCACTCCAAGAATTAATATTTGTAAATTGCTTGAAATAGCCTGACTTATCATAAGTGCTGTTTAAGAGTTTGTTAAGACAAAATAATAAAAACAAAATAATATATTTAAAGGATAATGTTCTGGGCCCTTGTGCTTTCAGAGTAACTAATACAGACTCTCCAAACTTATTCTTTCAAAAGGGCAGGGACTAGCCTGAGATTTGACACTCCCAAAGCACTTGGTTTATCATTCTTTTTTTTATGCTCTCAAGTTTTCTCTTTGAATATAACTGTGAGTTGTGGCCTATGGCTTTAACTACAGTTTTAACCAAGACAGAATCACCATACTTGGGACTCCTAATTTTCTATTTCTTCCCATCTGAACAGCTCTAACCAGTGTGAGCACTACCATAAGTTGTAAGGCAAAGTTAAACAGACTTGATCATTTCCTCCAACCCA
Source organism: Myrmecophaga tridactyla (assembly GCA_004026745.1). Classification (NCBI taxonomy): domain Eukaryota; kingdom Metazoa; phylum Chordata; class Mammalia; order Pilosa; family Myrmecophagidae; genus Myrmecophaga; species Myrmecophaga tridactyla. Next base: position 18,429 of record PVIY010037462.1, read on the forward strand.
GTCTCATTTAAAAGTTTGAATCATGTTGGATTTTTATATTTAAAATCTCAACAACAGGGCGGTGCAATGGTGGCTCAGTGGCAGAGTTCTCGCCTGCCATGCCAGAGACCTGGGTTTGATTCCTGGAAATTGCCCATGCAAAAAAACAAAAACAAAAACAAAGAAAAGAAAAAACAAATTCATCAACAGAGTAGTTTGGGAGATTTCCTCAAGCTGGGCCCTGGGGAGAAGCTGCCCCGAGCAGGTACACGCCTCCCACTTGCTCTGTAACCGCACTTGCTCTGTAACTTGGCAGGCACAAGGGAGCAGGGTGGCTGTGGGCATTGACGTAGCCTGCAGGTCAGTGTGGCCCCAGGCACTGTGGTGCCGGGTTCAGGCCCCTGTGGCCCTTAGTCCAAGGAGGACCTTGGGAGGCCAGGCTGAGAATGGGCCCATGGAGTGCAGAGCAAAGGAGGCTGCATCTGCCAGGAGGTGCAGCCCACCTCATGGCCGACCTCCAGGAGGTACAAGAAGGGTCCAAAAGCATCCCCCCAAAAGACTGGCCAGACCAGTTCAGCACAGATGTCCCCGCTTTAAGAATATCCCAATAGGGACAAGAGGGCTTGTGATCCAGATGAATTAATGAGTCCTTTCCCACCCATCAAAAGGATCTCACAAAGCCTATCAATATGCCTCCTTGGAGAGAGCACTTAGCCTCACCTCCTCTGTTCCCCAGCTTGGCCCCACCACCTCTCATCTGGACCATTGCCAACACCTCTGCCATGTAACCTCAATCACAGTGAAATCTCCACACCAATGAAGCCTTCTTTAAAGTCCAAGGTCCTCATGCTGCAGCCCTAGATCAAGAATTTTAAATGAGTCCCTATTACCTATGGGGTCAATCCCTATTTTTCCTCATGACATTCAAGGCATCTGGTCACAGGCATCTCCAGGCTCAATATTTCCAAACTGAGTTCAGCATCTTCCCTTCCAACCTGCTTCTCTTCAGTGTTCCCCAGCTCCCCAATCCCACAAGTCATTCTAGACACAACCCCCCACCAAGTCTGTCTAGCACAGTCACAGCTAAACAAGTTCTACCAGTTTATCAATGCTCTCTTTCAGACATCTCTGTCTGTCCCTTTCTCACTGGTCTTCCTGGCACTGCTGTGTGCCAGGAAACTAGAGGTGCTCCTGGACCCTTGTCCTACCTCCAGGTCAACCTCCTTCAGGTCAGCCTCTTGGCCACAACTAGGGGATAGTCTTTAAATCACAGATTCCACTACACCACTCTTCTGTCTATACCCTTCCAATGACTCTCTGCCTCTGACCACATTGGTTCTGAATGTTCAGATTTAAGCTAACAGACTAAACTCCCTGGGGAACTGATTAGGAGTTGAGATTCCTCAGCCTCACCTAAACCTCCCCCTGGTCAGAACTTTCAACGAGAGGACCCAGATAGCTCATACTTGAACAAATTCCTCAGGACATCCTGTTTTTTAGGCCACTTCGATATGGCCCATGAGCTAAGAATGATTTGTGTACCTTGAAATGGTTGAAAAAACAAAAGAAGAATGATACTTCATGACATGAAAATCATACGAGATCCAAATTTTAGCATCCACAATAAAGTTTTATGGGAACACAGCCATGCTCAATCATTCACTTGTTGTCTATAGTTGCTTTCATGCTACAACAGTAGAATCAAGTAGTTGGAAGAGAGACTGTATGGCCTGAACAGCTTAAATTATGTAACATCTGGCTCTTTACAGAAAAAGTTTGCCAGAGATAAAGTCCAGATTCTTTTGTATTCAGTGAGATGTGTGAGAGTGTTCAGCACGCACAATGAAATGTCTGCCAGAGATGCTGAGTGGGTCCCATCCCCTTGTGATCCCTCATCCCAGCCATTTCTCCCTACTCCAGCCTCTTGCCACATTAACTGAAGCTCTATCAGTTTCCCAGATTGTCCTTTGCTGCCCCACGCCGGCTTATATCAAACCTTCTCTTCCATTAAGTCTTCCTGGTTCCTCCAATCCCTAAATCCACCCCCCCACACACACACACACAATACCATTCTGTTTATAACTTTTTGAAACTGGTTACTTTCTGCTTCACATGATTATTATATATTATTGGGTGTGTATACCTATGAGCTCCCTGAGGGGAGGGGCAAAGCATCCTTCAACTCTGGCACTGCTCCTGGCATATAATATCAAACTAAAAAGGCCCAGAAAATGTATGTCGGATGCATGGATGGGTAGACTGATAGATGGATAAATGAGTGGGTGGGTAGGTGTATGGATGGACAGATGGGCGGAGAGATGAATAAATGGATGGGTGGATGGATGAGTGGATAAGTGGGTGATATTAGAAAAATCATACCTTAGTTCCTTGATTATACCCATGGGAGGCAGAACGAGAACCAAACTAAAGTGACTTAGACCCAATCCTAGGCAGAATTTATGAATTTATAGCAATTTGTTCACATGTCTTTCTTTCCTCTCATGGGAAAAGGCTTCTTTGGCTTTATGAGAGCCTAAGCTACCCTAATTCCTGCCATTATCCAGGCTACTGGGTAATGACACCAGTGATGTAGACTCAGGGCTGCAGCCACAGGGAAGACACAGAAAGTAATTCATGTTGTTGTCCGCCTTTCCATGCAGGGGTCTTTTCAGCCTCTCTAAGGGCAGCACAAACTTAGCTAATAAAGGCTGATCACCAAAACCCTCTGCCACAGAAGGGCTCACAATCCAGGGGTAAATGATCCAGGATCAGACAGAAATAAAATGGAAAGGTGCTGGTGCTGAGGGAGGAAGGATGGAAGTATCTCAGGATTCGGGGGCAGGCACTTCCAGTCAGAAGCACAAAAGCCAAAGAGGGCATGACCTATTGGGCTAACTGGTTCTTTGAAGCCTTGAACCAGCACCTATCTCTTCTGGGTTCCTCCATTCTACATACCAAACATGGTCTGAGAGCAGAGGAGATACACTGGGGATTAAGGCATGGGAAGAATAAGAAACCATTTTCTATGGATGCTTTGGTCTAAGAATAACAACCAGTCCCCGCTTTAATCACTGCTGTGCTTTGAGCCCAGGGCATATGATTGCTCTCTATTCACCCCAGTCCCTCAAGAAAGCTGCTGGTGTCCCCAGTTCAGGCTCAGACAGGTTATATGACCAAGGTCTGAGGCGTGATCTGTGGGGAACAGGATCATGTTCCCCACAAAGACATCTTTAAGTCCTCACCCCTGGTCCTGTGGGTGTGAACCCATTTGTAAATGTAATCTTCAAAGATGTTATTATTAGTTAAGGTGAAGACTCACATGTGAATAGGACCTCAAAGATACTAGTTACATGAATCCAAATTGAATTAGGAGTGACCTAAACTTATATGGCTGGAGTCCTTATAAGCAAAGAAAATTTGGGTGCAGTCAGTCAGCAGAAGCCAGAAATCAGTAGAAATCAGAGGACCAGGCACAAGGAGATAGAGAGGTGACCACGCGATGGAGGATTTCAGGTATTCTACAGGCTTCAGGGGAAAACAAGCCCTGTCAATACCTTGATGATGGATTTCTGGCCTCCAAAACCACAAGATAATAAACTCCTATTTTTAAAGACAACCAGTACATGGTGTTTGTTTTATTAGCCCTGGCAAACCAAGACATGCCCCCGAAACTGACTCTTCCTCCAGCTGAGGAGTATGTGAGCTGATCACCCAACCACTGTTGGTGGTTCAGCCCTCACCAGGCACTGCTGCCTGGACCCTTCACTGCAGTCCAGTGACCAGGTTAGCTGGGGGCACCCCTCTGTCGGAAAGCACCAGACATCTCTCATGTTGCCCTCACAGATGCTCTGGGGATGGCACTTACCTCCCCATCTAATGGACGCAGAACCTGGGACTGAGAGTGGGGAGCAATAGGCTTCAGACCTTGGGATCAGTTCCCAGAGCTGAGGAAACTAGCAATAGTACAAATGTCCACACCACTTCCCAGAGCTGCTCAAGCTGTTGGAGAGGCAAGCCACCCTGGTGCCAACACAACAAAAGGCAGCAGAGGGTACACAGAGGGCACAGGGATACAGGCCAACCCCAGCTGGACAGTAGGCTCTGAACAAGTACAAGTCTGAACTGCCTCCCCCAGGGCAAGAATTTCCCCAGGGAATTCTCCAGGCTGTGGCTTGGTCATGGCAGTGAATATCTCTTTATTGTGCTGAGCCTCCTTAGCAGTACCCCAACCATATGGAGACTATTTATTTACATGGGGCTGCAAAGTAAAGGCAAACAAGCCTTGCTAGTGAGAAGGCATTCAACACCCCATGGTCACATCAGCCTAAGATGGCCCTACTCATTCTTGGTTTTCCAAGTAGATGGGGAACTTTAACTCAGCAATAGGCCAGGCCACGGGGAAGCCCTACATTTGCCCTCTTGAACAGCTCCACTGGCAGATGATTTGAAAAAAATAACAGCTTTTTTCACATACCATAAAATCCACCTTTTTTAAGTGCACAAATTTATAGTTTTTAGTATAGTCACAGAGTTGTGCAGCCCTCTGCACAATTAGATATTTGTTCTATCTAATTTTAGAATATTTCTGTTCTCCCCTAAAGAAACCTGTATTCATTAGCAGTTACTTTCCATCCTCTCCTTTCCCCAGTCCCTGTCTCCAGGGATTCACTTATTCTGGACATTTCATATAAATGGAATCACACAACATACGGTCTTTTGTAGCCAGCTTCCTTCAGTAAGCAAAATGTTTCCAGTGCCTATACTTCTTGTCACATGTATCAGCACTTCATTCCTTTGTATGACTGGATAATATTCCATTCTACATGTATACTGCATTTGTTTACTCATCCATCCATTGGTGGGCATACAGGTTGTCTCTACTTTTTGACTAAAGCGAATAAGTTGCTATGTACATTCCTATACAAGTTTTAGTGTGAGCACATCTTCATTTCTTTTAAGTTCCATCTAGGAGTGGAATTACTGAGCGACAGGGTAACTCCATGTGTAACATTTTGAGGAACTGCCAACTACTTTCCAAAATGGCATCACCATTTTACATTCCTACCACAGTGTGTGAGGGTTCTGTCTTCTCCACATCCTCCTTAATACTTGGGATTGTGCATTTTCACTATAATTATCCTACCAGGCGTGAAGCAGTACCTCATAATGGTTTGATTTGCATTTCCCTAATGGCTAATGATGCTGAACATATTTTTACGTGCATTTTTGGCTACTTAGAGAAATGTCAATGCCCATATTTGGTTTTCTGATATTAAGGTTTTTGTCTTCCTATGGTTGAGTATTAAAGTTCTGTATATATTCTGTGTATAAAGCAGTCATTGATAGAATTGAATGGTTCTGCAGATAAAGAAATAGTTCTACAATAATAGTTGGAGACTTCAATATACCACTTTCAATAAAGTATAGAATTCCTTGACGGAAGATGAAGAAGAAAATAGAGGACTTGAACAACACTATAAACCAACTAGATCTGAAAGGCTTACACAGAACCCTTCACCCAGCAACAGCTGAAGGCACATTCTTCTCAGGTGCGCCTGGAACATTCTCCAGGTAGACCACATATTAGGTCACAAGACAAGTCTCAGTAGATTGAAAAATATGAAATCATACAAATTATCCTTCTAATCACCATGGAAAATTTACATATATGTGTGGAAATTGAATATCACACTCTCAAACAACCAAAATTTATGGAATGCAGCAAAGGCAGTGCTCCAAAAAAATTGATATTTATTAACAACTATTTTCAGCAAAGGCAGTGCTCCAAAAAAATTGATATTTATTAACATCTATTTTAAGAAAGAATATGTCAAATTATAAACATCTATTTCAAGAAGGAAATATGTCAAATCAATAACCTAACTAGAAAAAGAGAAGTAAAATAAACCCAAAGGTAGCAGAACGAGGGAAATAAGATTAGAGTGGAGATAAATGAAATAGAGTATAGAAAAATAATTGAGTCCACAAAACTTACAGTGGGTTTTTAAAAAAGAAAAAAATGACACACTTTTAGCTAGACTGATAAAGAAAAAGAGAGAAAACACAAATAATTAAATCAGACATGAAAGTTGTGACATTACTATAGACACTACATAAATAAAAAGGATTCTAAGAGAACATTATGCATAATTGTATATCAACAAATCAGGTAACCTAAATGAAATGGACAAATTCCTACAAACACACAAATTAGCTAAACTGACTCAAGAAGAAAGGA
>PVIY010037463.1:0-24662 GCA_004026745.1 Myrmecophaga tridactyla
TCCATGGACACAACCTAATCAAAAGATCCCACCCACAACTGGGTGGGTCACATCTCCATGGAGACAACCTTATCAAAAGTTCCACCCTAAACAATGGATCTGCCTCTATGAGATTGGGTTATGAAAAGGAACACAGCTTTTCTGGGGTACACAACAGCCTCAAACCAGCACAATTAGTAACTCTTTGTAAAAGAGTCATACATTCATGATAGTTCATGTAGGAACTTATTTATATTTAAGTGTTAATTGGTGACATACATGACTAAACAACCCTTTTCAATCAAATACACCTACAATATAGCACTATTATTTATAATTCCAATAACAGGTTACCATTACCTCTACTCATTCCCAAACATTTGAGTTCAACCTTATTAGCAATTCATACATATTAGGTAACCACACCCCTTTCTCTAGCTTCTGTCTCTCTCCTACATATCTTATATTCTATATTTTAAGATTCTGAGTTTACATATTCCAGTTAGTTCATTTTAGTGAAATCATATAATATTTGTTCTTATGTGTCTGGCTTATTTCACTTAGCATTATGTCCTCAAGGTTCATTCATGTTGTCCCATGTTTCAGGACTTCCTTTCTTCTTATTGCTGCATAATATCCTGTTGTATGTATACACCACATTTTGTTTATCCACTCATCTGTTGATGAATGCTTGGGTTGTTTCCATCTTTTGGCAATTGTGAATAATGCCACTGTGGACATCAGTGTGCACTTTCTGTTTATGTCCCTGCTTTCAGATTTTCTGGATATATATTGAGTAACAGAATTGCTGGGTCACAGGGTAACTCAATATTTAGTTTTCTGAGGAACTGTCAAACTGTCTTCCGTAGTGTCTGTACCATTTTACATTCTTACCGGGAGTGAATGTGTTCCTACTTCTCCACATCCTCTCCAACACTTGTAGTTTCCTTTTTGTTTAATAGCAGCCATTCCCATAGGTGTGAGATGATATCTCAGTGTGGTTTGGGTTTGCATTTCCCTAATGCTAATAAAAATGAACATCTTTCAGTGTGCCTTTTAGCCATTTGTGTTTCCTCTTTGGAAAAAGGTCTATTCATATCCTTTGCCCACTCTAGTTTGTCCTTTTATTGTTGAGTTGTATGATTTCTTCATATATACTAGATATCAAAGCCTTATCAGATATATGATCACCAAGTAATTTCTCCCATTGAGTTGGCTGCCTTGTCACCTTTTTGGCAAAGTCATTTGAAGCACAGAAGTGTTCAATATTGACGAGTTCCTGTTTCCTCTATTTTTGTTCTTTCATTGCTTGTGCTTTGGGTATAAGGCCTAAGAAGCTACCTCCTATCACTAGGTCTTGAAGATGTTCCCCTATATTTTTTTCCAAGAGTTTTTTATTATGGTATTGGGTCTTAAATTTAGATCTTTTATTCACTTTGAGTTAATTTTTGTATAGGGTGTAAGATTGGAGTCTTCTTTCATTCTTTGGATATGTATATCCAGTTCTCCCAGCCCCGTTTATTGAAGAGACTATTCTGTCCCAGTTCAGGGGATGTAGGGCCTTGTCAACAATCAACTCACCATAGATCTGAGGATCTATTTCTGAACTCTCACTTTGATTCCACTGATCAATGTGTCTATCTTTGTGCCAATACCAAGCTGTTTTGACCACTGTGGCTTTGTAATAAGCATTAAAGTCAGTAAGTGTAGAGTCTCAGTTTGTTCTTAAGAGTTATCAGGAGAGATGTTGGTTGGGGTTTAGCAAGCCATGGCAATCAGCACTATCTAATTGAAGTTTGCATAAGAGTAGCCTCAAGAATAGCTTCTCTATTTGATCTCTCTAAGCCTCTGATGCCTTATTTTATTACACTTAATTTCCCCCTTTTGGTCAGGAAGGCATTGCTCATAACAATGAACAATGTTGATAACTTTCTGTTAACTAGCCATAGCATGCATTTTTAGTTTTCCCCATGCATAGCATGGAGACTACTCCCAGCTGTGGCAGCAGGACAGGAGAGCTGATCATAGAGTACCTGGGAACAGCTGATCTGCCGGCCCAGTGCCTGGCAGATCTACCATTCACCACACTCTACCAGATGGCTATCTGTGGCATCTGGTGGGGCGACTACTCCCAGTGCCTGGGACTTTGGCTTTTTACAGTGAGGGCTTCCTTTGGGCTCTGCTGGCTGTAGGCCACATGGGGAGATTTCCTCAGCCAGCAGCTGGGGCACGCTGGAGGAGAGGGACAGTCAATTCTCTCAGATCCATACTTTCCGACACACCACTGTTCACCCCTGGTGGTGGTCACTGCTGATCAGATCCATCCTGCTCTTCCCATCCATATCTCCCTACCTCTCTCCTCCCTAAGAAATACTGAAGACCCTCTTTGACTACTTACCCCCTGGAACTGCAGTCTCAGTCATTTTTTTTCCCATCCCCTATCTTATACTACTGAGCAGGGGTGAATCCAGTCTACCCTACTCAGCCATCTTCCTGAAAGTTATCTTGTGATTTTTTTTATTTCTTTGGAATGCATGGTAATGAGCCCCCCATCCCCAATTTCTCATTTTATTTATATATGTTTTCTCGGTTTTTAACTTTATTAGTTTCACTAAAGGCTTGTCAATCTTATTGATCTCCTCAAAGAACCAGCTTTTGGTTTTATTGATACTTTTTGTTTTGTTTTGTTTTTCCATTCATTTATTTCTACTTTAATCTTTATTATTTTTCTTCTTCTTCCTTTACGGTTACTTTGCTGCTCTTTCTCTTGTTTCTTTAATTGCTCAATTAGGTCTCTGGTTTTAGCTTTTTCTTCCTTTTTACTGTAGGCATTTAGAGCTATACATTTCCATCTCAGCCCTGCCTTCACCACATTCCATAGGTTCTGATATGTTGTATTCTTTATTTCATTCATCTCTGGATATTTATTGATTTCTCTTGTGATTTCTTCTTTGACCCACTGTTTGCTTAAGATTGTGTTGTTTATCCTCCATATTTTATGAAATTTCTGGTTCTTCAGTTGTTATTGATTTCCTTCTTCATTCCATTATGACCAGAGAAAGTGCTTTAAAAGATTTCAATCTTTTAGAAATTATTAAAACCTGTTTTGTGCTCTAGTGTATGATCTATTCTGGAGAATGTCCCATGAACACTTGAGAAGAATGCATATCTTGATGTTTTGGTGTGAAACAGTCTATATATGTCTTAGGTCTAATTAATTTATGATATTGTTTAGATTCTCTGTTTCCTTATTGAACCTCTCTCTGGTTCTTCTATCTGTAGAAGAAAGTGGTGTGTTGAAATGTCCTACTATTATTGTAGAAACACCTATTGCTCCCTTCAGTTTTACGGGTGTTTGTCTCATGTATTTTGGAGCTCCTTGATTGGGTATATAAGCATTTATGATTGTTATTTCTTCCTGTTGAATTGCCCCTTTTATTAATACCTAGTCCTTCTTTTACTGTTACCACATCTTTGCATTTAAAGTCTATTTTGTCTGATATTAGTATAGCTACTGCAGCTTTCTTTTGGTTATTACGTGCATAGAATATCTTTTTCTATACTTTCACTTTCACCCTATTTGTTTCTTTGGGTCTAAAATGAATCTCTTGTAAATAAGATATTGATATATCTTTTTTTTTTCTTTAACATAGGCAAAATAGTTTAATTCTATCATTAGCATGTAAATGACAATATAGCTGGTTTGTTTACCAGGGTTTGGTCAAACCTGATTATTTTAGGCAGGAACTGGGCTGACAGGGCAATACAGAATAAAACACTGGTGATGGGAGAACAGGCTATATTATAGTAACCTATCAAACAATATAGCTAAGTGTTCATAAGCACACTAACCATTATGGTGTTATTCAGCTCCCTAAAGTTTGAGGGAATAGTTCATACAATTCTTGAAATTTACTGACCTTCTTTATAAAGAAAGTGTTTTAAACACATGGACATGTTTTTTGTATGTAAATTTTGTCTATAAATTTTTACTCTTCATAATCTTAGCCTTTTAAGTTAACTAAACTCCAAGCCTCTTGATACTAAAACAAACAGCAGTTATATTTGCTCATAGCAATATCCTTAAAATGAAGGCATTTTAAAAGTGAATAACAACTAATAGGTAACCAACAGGTTTCTGACCTACTTCTTTTCCTTTATAGCAAAAATAATTCACTTGCCATCCAACCTCTAAAGACTGACAACACCCTTGAAATAATTCTGTTAAAAGCACTTTAGACAGGGATGAGGATTGTACCCTTCAATCTGAAAGTCTTCAGCTTTGAAGTCATCAATTGTTTCAACTTTTCGAAGAATTTTGAGGTTGAGGAAAGGTCTTGGTTCTCGCTGAAACTGAGCTTTCAGTGCCTCGATGTGATTCAGGTAAATATGTGCATCTCCCAAAGTATGAACAAAGTCACCTGGCTGCAGGCCTGTGATGTGCGCGATCATGTAGGCGAGCAGGGCGCAGCTAGCAATGTTGAAAGGCACTCCAAGGCCCATGTCTCCTGACTGCTGATACAGCTGGCATGAAAGCGCGCCATTGCCTATACAGAACTGGCAGAGGGCGTTGGCATGGCGGCAGCGCCATCAGTGGAAGATCTTTTTGGATTCCAAGCACACATGATGATTCTTTAGTCGTTGGAGTTGGTTTTGATCGTGTCAGTCACCCTTTGCAGCTGGTCTATTCCTTGGCCTGAATAATCTGAATTCACATCTTTGTATTCTGCCCCCAAATGCCTCCACTGAAAGCCATAAACTGGGCCCAAGTCGCCTTCTTCTCTGGTGGAGAATCCCAGGCCATCCAGAAAGTCGCGTGATCCATTGGCATCCCAGATTTTCACTCCCTTAGAAGACAGTTCTTTAGCATTTGTGGATCCCTTGATAAACCATAGCAACTCCTCCAAAACACCCTTCCAGAATACACGTTTGGTGGTCAGCAGAGGAAATTGATCGCTTAGGCTATAGCGCGCCTGCAGGCTGAACACGGACAGGGTGTGGGTGCCGGTGTGGTCCTCCTTTCTGGAGCCGCAGTGGAGGATATGCTCTATCTGCCCCAGGTACTGCAGCTCCTCGAGGGGCCGCAGCTCGGGCTCCTGTGCGCTGGGCACCGTTGAGTCTGCAGGCTGCTCCTGTGGGGGCGCGCGGGGTGGCTCTGAGCCGGGGGCTGGCATGGCTGCGGGCGGCGGTGGGCGCGGGCCGGACCCTTCCGGGCGCCACTGTTACCCGCCTCGGTGGTAGCCCGATATATCATATTTTTATTCCATTCTGACAATCTGTGTCTTTTTTTTAATTAAAAAATTTGTTTTAAACATAACATACAAACATGAGTATTCTTACCATATGATAATTCCATTCTTGGTATATAATCAATACTCATCACATAGTTGTATATTCACCACCATGATCATTTCTTAGAACATTTGCATCAATTCAGAAAAAGAAATAAAAAGAAAAAAGAGAAAAACCTCATACATATCATACCCCTTGCCCCTCCCTCTCATTGACTGCTAGTATTTCAATCTACCCCATATATTTTAGCCTTTGTTTCCCCCATTTTTTCTATGTCCCTTACCACTCCCTTTCATTAATCACTAGCATTTCAATCTACTAAATTTATTTTAACATTTGTTCTCCCTATTATTTACTTGTTTTTAATCCATATGTTTTACTCATCTGTCCATACCATAGATAAAAGGAGCATCAGACACACAAGGTTTTCACAATCACACAGTCACATTGTGAAAGCTATATCATTATACAATCATCTTCAAGAAACATGGCTACAGGAACACAGCTGGACATCTTCAGGCACTTCCCTCCAGCCTCTCCAATAAACCTTAACTAAAAAAGGTGATATCTATATAATGTATAAGAGTAACTTCCAAGATAACCTCTTGACTCTGTTTGAAATCTCTCAGCCATTGATACTTTATTTTGTCTCTTTTCTCTCTTCCCCCTTTTGGTCTAGAAGGTTTTCTCAATCCCTTGATGCTGAATCCCAGCTCATTCTGGGATTTCTGTCCCACGTTGCCAGGAAGGTTTATTCCCCTGGGAGTCATGTCCCATGTTGAGAGGGGGAGGACCGTGAGTTTGCTTGTCATGTTGGCTGAGAGAGAGAGAGGCCACATCTGAGCAACAAAAGAAGTTTTCCGGGGGGTGACTCTTAGGCCTAATTTTAAGTAGGCATAGCCTATCCTTTGTGGGAATAAGTTTCATATGAACAAATCCCAAGATTGAGGGCTCAGCCTATCACTTTGGTTGTCCTCACTGCTTGTGAGAATATCAGGAATTCTCCACATGGGGAAGTTGAATTTTCCCCCTTTCTCAGCATTCTCCCAAAGGGACTTTGCAAATACTTTTTTTATTCACTGTTCAAATCACTTTGGGATTTATTGGGCCATCGCTATGGACAAACCTACAAGATCACATGCCCTACTCAAAGTTCTATGTACTTGTGGTGTTCAATTAAACTGTCCACATAAGTTATATTAGGAAATACACTAGTCAAATTATAAATCTTGTACCAAATAAACATTTTTTGCTTTAGTCTTACACATAAGTTAAAGTTTTAAAATATGAATTACCATCTATTTTCAACACCCTGCAATATTGACATATCAATTGTAACAAAGGTACTACACCAGTGCTCAGTGTTGGTAATAATGGGATATGGTGGTTTGAATCTGATATGTACCCTACAAAAGCCTATGTTCTTTTTTTATTGTTAATAATTATGAACATTTATTTAGCGCCAAAAGTATACTGCAGTGGTTATTTTATAGAAACATAGTTATTAATATAATGTCCCTGCCATTGAGCTTACAAATCTAAAATGAAATACAAAAATGCTGTAAGCCTACCTCAAAATTTCTCTACCATAGAAATGGCTATTTTGGCAAATGAGTGAGGCAAGATAACCTGTTTTTTTAGGTGCAGTGTTAATAAAGCTTGGATCATGATCCAAAGAATATTTTACTTTACCCAGACATTTTCTCCAGTTATATTAAGCTTGCTAAGAAAAAAAGCAGTTGGATATTAGGTAAGAACAATGAATTATTTCAAATTGCCTTGTAGAACTTTAAACAAAGAAATTCTTATTGGCCTGAGTTTTTCAGCAGCCAGGACAAGCTCCATAAAAAATGTTACAAAAGAGACCAAGTTTGTCTTCTATTCCACTAATAACTTCTTCTTCCTTTCCCAGATGTAATAGGGCTCTAATGATGCTTGTAGGAAGGAAGAAAGTACTGTACCTAAATAAACTACCTTAAATATAAGGGACCAAGTCAAACTTCTAAAATATTAATATATAGAATATATAATATTCATAATATATTAATAATTATTCATAATATATTCATGTTATAAGAGAGGACTGAGCAAAGATAGCAGTGGTCCTTCTGGCTATAGGAGCTGTCTGGCTATGTAAGATACTTGAGCAAAGCATCTGAGTTCAGTCCAGGCATCTTCAACGTGATTAAGTATATGTAAAGGCTTGCTTTTCTGCTCCATATTTCTGATATAGCAGTATATAAGAATTTAGTATACTTTAAATGCTGCCCTATTTTGCCTATGTTGATAGTATATTTAGTATATAATTTAACATTTTTCATTGCTGGTCACATTAGCTGACAAAGGCACACTGAAGGGATTTTGATACTGTCAAATGTAAAGGCTGTTTTAAACTATTAAGCATATACAGTTTTAAACTACATACTGATAACTTGTAGTCATTTATGATAATTTTTGTACCCTAAAAGAATGCTAAAATATAAAGTGGTTGTACATTAGTTGAAAAGAGAAACAGTTTATTCTGTAAAGTGTATGCACAAGATTTTTAGAAAACACATGCATAAAAATATTTTAATGGTAGACTAGTAATATCCTGAGAATTTTTTTATGATGAAACAATACTTCGGCAATTTTTAGAAAGACCGATATTTTTCCCCTTAGAAGCCCATCTTGGTAATTTTCTTTTTAAGAGGCATAGCATAACAAGCCTATCCAGGAAGAATGGTCCAGAAACTTCAGGGTAAATTTTTGTAGTAGAATAAATCACTACTTTTGACCTAAAATTGACAATTTTAATATCCTTCTTCCAATTTAAAAGTATTCATAATAACATCTAATTATGAGATTTTAAAATAGAAAACCTGAAACACCTATCAACATCAGTCTCCTCTAAGAAGATGATGGATATAATTTTAATGGGTCTCCCCAAAAATCAGAGAAAGAAAGTTTTTAATATAATCACATCTGTTATAAACAAATTTTGGCTTACAAGTATCAATCAATTTTTACTTGATACTGTACCAAAGAGCTAGAACTCCTGATTAAAGTATGAGATTTTCTAAGGCAAGGCATATTTGATTGTATATAAAGCACAGACATTAGCATGGTTTTAAAGACAATATGGCCAGTCGCATTCATTTACTTTTTAAAAAAGTGATACATTCCAAGCCATATGAAATTTAATTTCATATCCTATTCTAAGACTACATCATCGACATTAAGCTTAGAAGCTTATTTGCTGTAATACATTTTAAAATTCTTTATTTGTCCAATATTGTAAGTATAGTGTATTTTCAAATACCTGGTATAATTTTTTTTGCACAAAATTTAATAAGGCATACTATTATCTAGCTATAATTACTATGTTAAGTATTTGTATAAAGGAAAGGGTTCACAAGAGCAAAATATAAAACTAAGAATAATTATTGCATTTAACAAAAAAATTATAAAGCCAGGTAGTTCTTGTCTTAGTAATACATTATGTCCATTTTACAACTATTAAATTTGATAAACATACCAAGATTATGTAAGATTTGTTTTTCTTTTTCTTCCTCATATCTGTCCCCCAATAGCAGTTCGAAATAATTTTCCTTTGGATACCTAAGTAAAATAATGTTTATATTGTTTTTTTAAAACTGAGTCATATAAAAATTGACTCCTTACTTTCATGTTAAAAAGTTAAATTTAATTTTTTGGAACTTAATTAAAATTTAACATATAACCATGTGATTTTTTGCTATCAAGCATAGTCTCTGTGTCAGTAAACTGATACAGGTTAACAAAGGTAAATCCTGACTTCAACTATGTTTTAAATATGATTATACAAACTTTTTTTACTTTTTTAATGAGAAAATGGTGATAAAGGAAACCATTCTTATAGGTCCCCTTCACACAAACTGTTTTGAGATATAGCTTTAAATAAAGATGGACCAAGTCAAGTAACTTTGGTAATTTCTTATCTTTGCAAAGAAGAGAAAAAAATAAGGGAAATGACTTCCTCGCTAAAGTCTCAGCTAGTTTCTCAAGTCTTTTCTTCAGCTCCATTGGAACTTTCTTGTAGCACTTCTTACAGACTGGCTTCATGTCAAACTCCACAGATTTATTCTGGAGTGTTAATTTAGTATTGCAGGTAGAAGAGGTAAAACAGTTCACGCACCAGGCTTTATTAAGGGCAGAAACCACATCACCTTCTATAACACGGTTACAGTGGAAGCAAACGTCACCAAATAGCTGGTTATAGTGGGTTTTGCAATATGCTAGGCCCTTCCTCTCATAATGGCGATGTCCAAGAAATGGCTTTTGACACTTGGCATAAACAACATGCTCCATATACCACTGCTTGCCCATGGCATTTACCTTGCGCCCTTCAATGGGCCGTCGACAAGCACCACAAATGGGGTCACCCATTTTATCATGGCACGGCAAGCAGTAAAGTGCCCCCTTCAGCTCCCGGGCATCGACAGTCAGCTCCTTCCCACAGTTGGCACAGTTGAAATGATCAGGGTGGTAAGGGTCATTCTTGAATATCAGCGGCTCTTCATTGATGATGGCATGGCATTTCTGGTAAATGTATTTTCCAAGGCCTCGGGCTTTCTCACGATTATGACAGGGGTGACAGAGATGTCTCCCAGCATTCTTGACAAACCCAATATCTGCCCAAACTTCCTGACAGAGATCACAGCAGAAACACTCAGGATGCCAGCTGTTGTTCATAGCTTTAATGACGTGGCCAATGATGAATTCACCACACTGATGACAGCAAGGAGCAAAAAGCATCTGAAAATCATGTTCACAGTACTTCCTTCCTTCAAACGCATAGAAGAGTCCTTCTGGGAACTGCTGGAAGCACTGAGCATACACAAAACACTGGTCGTTGTACAGCTTGCCATTGCTGTTTGTGATCTCAGCAGGTGCAAAGCCCCCCTTGCAGTGCTCACAGGTGGCGTGGGCCAACGCATTGGCCATGTTGCTTAGCTGTTCCTCCGGTAACCCATTTAGTCTCAGACTATCAGGACGATCTCGATTTCTCCTGTAGAGACCTGAATGTAGCCTATGTTCTTTTAATACATCCCTTTGGGGATAGGCATATTGTGGGTCAGACCTTTGGTTAGATTGTTTTCATGGAGATGTGACCCAGCCCATTCAAGATGGGTATTAATCCCCTTGCTGGAATCCTTTATGAGAGGATAAAGGATAGATGAAACAGAGAGATGCTAAGAGAAAGATAACACCCCAGCAGAAGTTGGAGGGACCCACAGGAACTAAGAGAGCCTTTTTGAAACCAAAATCCAGGAGAAGAGGACCATGTGCTTTCCCATGTGTCAGAGGAACCCCAAATGCCAGCAGCCTTTTCTCAGAGATGGTATCTCCCTCTTGATGTCTTAACTCAGAAATATTCATGACCTTAGAGCTTTAAATTGGTAACCTAATAAATCCCCTTTGTAAAAGCCAATCTATTTCTGGTATATTGCATTCTGGCAGCTTGGCAAACCAAAACATGAAATAAAAGGATTATTGGGGTTTTCTTTTTGGAGTAATGAAATTGTTTGTATTGATGAAGACACATCTCTGTGACTATACTGTGAGCCCTGGATTGTATACTTTGGATGGATAGCATGGTATATGTTTACATCTCAATAAAACTGCCTAAGAAAAATGGTAAGTGAAGCTTGTGATGCCCTTGCTGTCCCCTCCCTAACCTCTTTCCTGGGACTGTTGGGAGCCAGCCTGCACTCCCATTATGGGTCCCTGTCCCTGTCTCAAAAGGAGAAGAGTAACCCCTGTGCACATACTAGGTTGTTAGTATCTTGGTGTCATTCAATTGACTGGCAACTGGAATGACTGAACCAAAAAATCATCTCCAGATCACTCTCCCAGAACTTGTCCTATGGGCAAAAGCACCTTACCTACAATTAAAGAAGTGTGTGAGGACAATTAAGTCAAAGTGGCCTGTGGCAAAGTATTGCCTGCTTTAAGTCATAAATAGAGTACTAGGGAGGGGGAGAAAATTTATTTCTTAAGGAGAAGTGGGGTCATTCAAATTGCTGTAAATGGGGGAATTCTTAAAGGCATAGGTATGCACAAGCCCAGGACAAGATGCACATTCGGAAAAGACAGAAAGGAGCCTGTATTTCATATTCATCTTGGGCTGATCCTCTTACTAGAAGGGCTAAAAGCTGAATAAGAGCACCTGCCAATGTAGAGCCAATTTGCAAAGAATGTGAGAGGTGTTTTTCTGTGTTGTTTTCTTGGTTTTTGTTGGCTTCTGACACTCAAGGGAATCTTCAATGTATCAGTATCTGGATGTAAATTTAGGTTACAGTCAGGTCAGGCACAATATCCCTGAGTAAACATTTTAAAATATTAAAATGTACAGTGTACAACAAAAGATTACAGGACAAACAAATAGGAAATGGTGGCCCATCCAAAGACAGAAGATAAAAATCCAGTAATCAACAAAAATAGACCAGACTATGGACATGCTGGATAAAGACTACAGGGGAAAAAATCCTTAATATGCTCAAGGAAATAAAGGAAAATACAGAGAAACAACTAAAGAACAGTGGAGAAACAATAAATGGACAATTTGAGAATCTTAATAAGCCAATAGAAAAATTTAAAAGGAACTAAAAAGAAATACTGGAGGGGTAGACCACAATAACTAAAATGAAGAATTCCCTAGATGGTTTCAATAGCAGATCGGAACTGGCAGAAGAAAGAATTAGTGAACTCAAAACAGTTGAAATGGTTCAAGCAGAGGAGCAAAAAAGAAAACGAAGGAAACAGAGAATAGAACAAACAGAGCCTAAGAGTGCTCTGGGATACCATCAAGCATGCCAGTACACTCATTATGGGAGTCCTAGAAAGGGAAGGAAGAGAGAAAACAGAAGGAATGTTCAAAGAAATAATGGCAGAAAGCTCCCCAATTTTAAAGAAATTGTATGTACATTATATTAATGTACATTCAATGTACATTAATATGTACATTCCAGAAAACCAATAAGCTCCAAACAGTATGGACTCAAATAGAATCACACCCAAAAATGTGGTAGATAAAATCAAAATACGAAGAACATAGAGTTCTGAAAGCTGCAAGAAAAAGGTGACCTGTTACATATACAAGGGAGCCCATAAAAGATTAATTGCCAATTTGTCATCAGAAGCCATGGAGGAAAGAAGGCAGTGGGAGGAAATATTTAAAGGACTGAAAGAAAACCATTGTCAACCAAGAATTTTATATCTAATGGAAATATTTTTCAGAAAACACAGAGATTAAGACATTACCAGATAAACAGAAGTTGATGGAATTTATCACTATGTAACATGTCCTACAAGCAAGTAGAGGGGTTTCTTTGGACTGAAAGGAAAGGGCACTAAAATCGTAGTGGCATAAAGAAATAAGGATCTCTTGTAAAGGTACATATATAGATGATTATAAATGCCAATATTATTAGATTGCATATTTTGGCACGTGATTCCACTTTTTACTTCCTACGCAGTATAAAATGCAAAATGAATATAAAGTGATGATAAATCTATGGCTTTGAACATGCAATATATAAAGATACAATAATTCTTACAAGTACGACAAAAAGGAGGGGTGTATGTGCATGCTATTGAAGTTGTTAGCATCAAATAAAACATAATTGTTATCGATTCAGATTATTAAAGTTTAGCCCCAGGGTAACCAATAAGAAAATATATCAAAAATATGTGTAGAAAGAAAATAGAAGGGAGTCAAACTGATATACTACCAAAAATAAAATAAACATGAAAGTATGCATTAACGACGAATTAAGGAGCAAATGAGGTATAAGACTTTCAAAGACAAAATAGCAAAATGACTAGTAGTTCGGCATTTCAGTAGTTACTTTAAATGTAAAAAGTCAAAAGGCAAGATTGGCAGAATGGAGAAAAAAGCATGATCCACCTATATGCTGTTTACAAGAGAGTAACCTTAAATTCAATGACGTAAATATGTTGAAAGTAAAAGGATGGGAAAAAAATACATACTATGTTAATAGTAACCAAATGAGAACTAGAGTAGCTATACTAGTATCAGTATATATGAATACTAATTTATTTTAAACATTGTTATGTGGGACAAAGAAGGTCACTATATACTAATAAAGGGGTCATTTCAACAAGAGGACATAATAAATATAAATATATATTCAGAGACCCCAATATATGAACACATATTGACAGATTTGAGGGGAGAAATTGAAAGTTGTACATTAATAGCAGGAAACTTCAATGCATCACATTCAATAATGGATATAACACCTGGACAGAAGATTAATAAGGAAATACAATATTTGAATGATACTCTAAACCAACTAAATGTAATAGACATATGTAGAATAATTCACCCATCAACAGCAGGTTACACTTTAATCTCAAGTGCATATGGATCATTCCCCAGGATAGGCCATATCTTAAGTTACAAAAAAGTCTCAATTAATTAAAAGATATTGAAATCATACAATGTATCTTTTCTAATTACAGTGGAATAAAACTAGAAATCAATAACAGAGGGAGAAATAGGAAATTCACAAATATGTGGAAATTAAAGAAACTACTTTTAAATAGTCAATGGGATAAAGAGGAAATCATAGGGGAAATTAGGAAATATCTTGAGGGAAATTAAAAAAAAACAACAACACACCATAACTTATGAGATGCAGCGAAGTGAGAGTTGATTTGGAAATTTATAGCTTGAAATGCATGCATTAATAAATAAGAAAGATCTAAAGTAAGATATCTAACCTCACATTTGGAGAGCTAGAAAAAAAGAGGAAGCTAAACCCAAAGTGAGTAAAAGAGAAAGAAATAGCAATTAGAATGGAGATAAATTTAATAGAGGATAAAAAACAATAGAGATAATCAAGAAAACCGATAGTTGGTTCTTTAAAAAGATCAGTGAAATCAACAAACCTTTAGCTAGGCTGACAAAGAAAAAAAGGACACAAAGAAGGGGGATATTGCTACCAGGCCCACAGAAATTAAAAAAAAAATTATAAGAGGATATTATGAACAACTGTAGGCTAACAATTTAGGTAACAAATACAAAATGGACAAACTCCTATAGTCAAACAACCTATACTGATTCATGAGAAAAAGAAGATTTCAGCAGGCTTATAGCAAGTAAAAAGATTGAATCAGTAATCCATTCAAAATTCTCAACAAGAGGAGTTCATGTATTGGTTTGCTAAAGCTGCTGGACTGCAATACACCAGAAATGGAGCAGCTTTTTTTTTGTAACTTTTTTATTGTATGGGATAACATATATACAAAGAAAAAAATTTTTTTAAAGCAGTAGTTTTCAAAGCACTCTTCAGCAAGTAGTTCGAGGACAGATCCCAGGGTTTGTTGAAAGTAAAGGATGGGAAAAAAATACATACTATGTTAATAGTAACCAATATTGGTTATGACACTCTCACATTTTTCCTTATAGCTGCTCCAGAATATAGGAGGCTAGAAGGCATACATTATTATTTTTTTAATCACCACAATTGACTTTTTTTCTTTCTTTTTTGTTGTGAAAAATACCATATATTCAAAAAAGCAATAATTTTCAAAGCACAGCACCACAATTAGTTGTAGAACAGATTTAAGAGTTTGACATGGATTACAATTCCACAATTTTAGGTTTTTACTTCTAGTTGCTCTAAGATACTGGAGACTAAAAGAGGTACCAATTTAATGATTCAGCATTCATATTCATTTATTAAATCCTATCTTCTCTGTATAACTCCCCCATCAACTTTGATCTTTCCATCCCACTCTTTAGTGGTGTTTGGGCTGTGGCCATTCTAACTTTTTCTTGTTGGAAGGGTCTGTCAGTAATGTGGGGTAGGAAGATGGAACTATCTAATGTCCTGGAGAGGCTGGGCCCTCTAGGTTTCAGGACTTAAATGGACCAGGGACCCATCTGAAGGTTGTAGGTTTCTGCAAAGTTTCTCTAGTGCATGGAACCCTTGTGGAATCATATATGTTGCCCTAGGTGTTCTTTAGGATTGGCTGTAATTGTCCTAGTTGGGGGTTGGCAGGTTATGATAAGTAGCAAGGTCTACCTGAAGCTTGCGTAAGAGCAACCTCTCAACTCTACTTGAACTCTCTCTGCCACTGATACTTTATTAATTATATGTCTTTTCCCCCTTTTGGTCTGGATGGAATTGTTGATCCTATGGTGCCAGGGCCAGCTCCATCCCTGGGATGCATCTCCCACGTTGCCAGGGAGACTTTCACCCCTGGATATCATGTCCCATGTAGGAGGGCAATGATTTCACTTGCAGAGTTGGGCTTAGAGAGAGTGAGGCCACATCTGAGCAACAAAAGAAGTCTTCCAGAAGTAACTCTTAGGCATGCCTATAGGTAGTCTAAGCTTCTCAGCTACCTACATAAGCTTCACAAGAGTAAGCCTCATGATCAAGGGCATCACCTATTGATTTGGGCATCCCTAAAGTTTTACACAGTCTCAGGGGATTCCCTGATAGTAAGATTTAATAGCTCTATATTTTTTCTCCCCATCCCTCAAAGGACTTTGCCAATACTTTTTGATTATCTGCTTAATATATTCTAGGATGTATCCAGGCATTATATTAATCTATACACGATTAAAGGACCTCTTTCTTATTCTGGGCTCCCTGTGTTTCAGTTGTTCAAATAAGCTATTCATATAGGTTGAGTTAGATTATGCACTACAGAAAATTTCAGTTCCTGAACAAATAAACCTTTCTTTCTATGGTCTGAAAGAGTATGTTTGGTTCTAAAATATAGACAATGTCTTCCTTACCCCTGTGTTCTAAATTACTTTAACTCCAACATGATCAGCTTTGTTCTTATCTCTAAATATCAGGTTATATATATATATGTGTGTGTGTGTGTGTGTGTGTATAAAACAGCCTTTCAAAATCCAAAAATAATAATTACCACTCCAAACTTAATGTATCTGCTATAAAAGTTTACAATCTAGGCCCCTGTTTTCTTATAAGCATTTTCTAAAGGAGAGCATACCATTGTTGTTCTTTTTTTTCTCGCTTATTTTGACTCACCAAATGTCCTATATGTTTATTCACATTGTTGCATGCCTCACAACTTCATTCCTTTTTGTAGGAGCACAATCTTCGTTCATAAGTTTTCACCATCGTTCACCAATCTATTTCTCAGTCAGTGCATCATTCAGCCACCTACATTCATTAGGCATCACATACAGTGCCCAAACTCCACATTCCATTAACATTCTCCATTTTAGATAATTTCATTGTTCCTGAGAAAGAAAACCAATAACCACACCCTTGCCAAATAGGAAATGTAAACCTCCTCTTAATTCTTTTGTCCCTTCACCCCATTATTTACCTGTGCTGTTGCTGTGGTAGTGCTGATGCTTTCCTTTTAAACATAGCCCATAGCATACTATAGCAGTTTCCCCCCTGTACCTTGGACTTAAACACTCTTTGTACATGAATCATACCTTTGAAGTATTTCTTGTGAGAACTAATTCATATTTCTAATGTTCATCAGTGGGACATGTAGGTCTATATAACACCTTTCAATCTTGTTCATCTTCAATATTGTAATATTACTTATAGACCCACTAGAGAAGCACCTTCACTTCTATCTATTCCTTTACATTGGAGTTTAACCGCATTAGCTAACCATTCACTGATCTCTAGTTTCTATGTACCTTTAAGTCCCCTATATTCTGTATTATAATTCTCCGAGTTTACCTTTACCGTGGTCAAAAAAATGGAATCATACAGTATCTATCCTTTTGTGTCTGGCTTATTTCACTCAACATTATGTTCTCAAGGCTCATCCATCTTGTCATGTGCTTTAAGGTGTCATTTCATCTTACTGCTGCATAATATTCCATCATATATATATATATATACCACATTTTGTTGATTTATTCGTCTATTGATGGGCATTTGGTTTGTTTCTATCTTTTGGTGCTTCTGAATAATGCAGCTATGAACATCATCATGCAAATGTCTGTTTGTGTCATTGCTTTCAGCTCTTCAGGGTGTATACCAAGTATAGATATTACTGGGTCATAGGGCAACTTGATATTTAGTTTTCTAAGGAACCGCCAAACAGTTTTCCATAGTGGCTGCACCATTATACATTCCCACCAGCAGTGCATAAGTGTTCCAATTTCTCCACATCCTCTTCAACATTTACAGTTTCCTGTTTGTTTAATAGCAGCCATTCTTATGGGTGTGAGGTAGTATCTCATTGTAGTCTTGATCTCCATTTCCCTTTAAGCCAATGAAAATGAGCGTCTCTTCATGTGCTTTTGAATCATTTGTATTTGCTCTTCAGAAAAATGCATATTCATATCTTTAGCCTATTTCATAATTGGGTTGTTTGTTCTTTTGTTGCTGAATTGAATGATTTTTTTGCGTATACAGGATATCAAACCTTTGTCTGATGTGTGATTTCCAAATATTTTCTCCCATTGAGCTGGCTGCCTCTTCACCTTTTTGACAAAGTCTTTTGAGGTGCAGAAGCATTTGATTTTGAGGAGTTCCCATTTGCCTATTTTTTCTTTTGTTGCTTGTTCTTTGGGTATAAAGTTTAGGAAGCTACCTCCTGTTACTAGGTCTTGAACATGTTTCCCTACATTTTCTTTTAGAAGCTTTATGGTGGTAACTCTTATATTTAGGCGTTTGATCCACTTTGAGTTAATTTTTCTGTAGGTTTTAAGATAGGGTCCTCTTCCATTTTTTTTGGCTATTACTATCTCATTTTTCCATGCCCAATTATTGAAAAGACTATTTTGTGCCAGCTCAGATAATTTGGGGGCCTTGTCAAAAATTGGTTGACCATAGTTGGTGGTCTATTTCTGCACTCTCAATTCAATTCCATTGGTCAATGATTCTATCTTTGTGCCAATACCATGGTATTTTGACCACTGTGGCTTTATAATAGGTTTTAAAGTTGGGGGGTGTTAATCTTCTCACTTAGTTCTTTTTTAGGATGCTTTTAGCTATTTGGGGTCTCTTTCCCTTCCAGATGAATTTGCTAACTAGATTTTCCAAGTCTTCAAAGTAGATTGTTGGAATTTGGATTGGTACTGTGTTGAATCTGTAGATCAATTTGGGTAGAATTGACATTTTAACTATATTTAGCCTTCCTATCCATGAATAGTGTATGTCTTTCCACCTATTTAGATTTCTTTTAGCAGTGTTATGTAGTTTGATTTCTTTTAGCAATTTTATGTAGTTTTCTGTGTACAAGTCCTTTATGTCCCTAGTTAAGTTCATTCCTAAGTAATTGATTCTTTTAGTTGCTGTTTTGAATGTTTTTTTTCCCTTAATTGACTCCTCAGTTAGGTCATTGCTTGTGTATAGACATGTTACTGCTTTTTGCACATTAGTTTTTTTTTTTTTTTTAATTTGCATATGGGCAGGAGGCACCAGGGATCGAACTCCAGACCTCCAGCACGGCAGGTCGGAGCTCTGCCTGCTGAGCCACGGCAGCCGCCCTGCACATTAGTTTTATATTCCATACTTTGCTGAATTTATTTATTAGCTTATGAAACTTTGCTGTAGAGTTCTCTGGATCTTTCAAGTATGGTATCATGCCATCTACAAATAATGAAAGTTTAACATCTTCCTTTCCAATTTGGATGCCTTTTATTTTCTTGTCCTGCCTGAATGCTCTAGCTAGAACTTTTAGCACAATGTTGAATAATAGTGTTGACAGTGGGCATCCTTGTCTCGTTTCTCATCTTAGGAGGAAAGATTTCAGTCTCTCTCCATTGAATATGATGCTGGCTATCAGTTTTTCATATATTCCCTTTATCGTATTGACGTACCTACCTTTGATTCCTATCTTTTGAAGTGGTTTTATCAGAAAAGGATGTTGAATTTTGTCGAATGCTTTTTCAGCATCACTCAAGATGAAAATGTGATTTTCCCTTTTGATTTGTTAATGTGTATTACATTAGTTGATTTTCTTGTGTTCAACCATCCTTGCATTCCTAGTATAAACCCCACTTGGTCATGGTGTATAATTCTTTTAATGTGTTGTTGGGTTCAGTTTGCTAATATTTTGTTGAGAATTTTTGCATCCATGTTCATTAGGGAGATTGACCTGTAGTTTTCCTTTCTTATAACATCTTTACCTGGTTTTGGTATTAGAATGATATTAGCTTCATAAAATGAGTTAGGTACAGTTCCTTTTTCCTCTTTTTTTTTTTTTTTTGAAAAGTTTGAGCAGGATTGGTGTTAGTTCTTTTTGGAATGTTTGATAAAATTCCCCTGTGAAGCCATCTGGCCCTGGGCTTATCTTTGTAGGAAGATTTTTGATGAATGATTGAATCTCTTTACTTGTGATTGGTTTATTGAGATTTTCTATTTCTTCCTGAGTCAGTGTAGCTTGTTTGTGTGTTTCCAGGAATTTATCCACTTCATCTAAGATGTCTAGCTTGTTGGCATATAGTTGTCCATAGTATTATCTTATGATTTCTTTTATTTCTTCAGGGTCTGTGGTTACGTATGCCTTCTCACTTCTGATTTTGTTTATTTCCATCCTCTCTTTTTTTCCTTGTCAGTCTTGTTAGTGGTCTATCAATTTTATTGATTTTCTCAAAAAGTGAACTTTCGGTTTTATTGATTCTTTCTATTGTTCTTTTGTATTCCCATTCATTTATCTCTTCTTTAATCTTTGTTATTTCTCTTCCTCTATTTGCTTTGTGGTTAGTTTGCTGTTCTTTCTCAGGTTCCTCCAGGTGAGCAGTCCTCAATTTTGCTCTTTCTTGTTTTTTAATATAAGCATTTAGGGCAATAAATTTCCCTCTCAGCATAACCTTTACTGTGTCCCATGAGTTGTGATACGTTGTATTTTCTTTTTCATTTGTCTTCAGATAGCTACTGATTTCTCTAGCAATTTCTTTTTTGACCCACTGGGTGTTTAAGAGTGTGTTATTTAATCTCCGTATATTTGCAAATGTTCTCATTCTTTGCTGGCTATTGAAATCCAGATGCATTCTGTTGCGATCAGAGAAAGTGCTTTGAATAATTTCAATGTTTTTAAATTTATAAAACATGTTTTGTGCCCCAGCATCTGATCTGTCCTAGAGAATGTTCTATGAGCACTAGAGAAGAACGTATATCCTTGTGCTTTGGGATGCAATGACCTATATTTGTCTGTTAGGTCTAATGATTTATAAAGTTATTTAACTCCTCTATTTCCTTGTTGATCTTCTGTCTTGTTTTTCTATCTATATAGGAGAGTGATGTATTGAAGTTTCCTACTATTATTGTTGAAACATCTATCACTCCTTTCAGTTTTGCCAATGTCTCTCTCATGTACTCTGGAATTCCTTGATTGGGAGCATAAACATTTATGATTGTTATATCTTCATGGTGAATTGACCATTTAATTAGTACATAGTGTCCTTCTTTGTCTTTTATGATGTCTTTACATTTAAAGTCTATTTTGTTCAATATTAGTATAGCTACTTCTGCTTTCTTTTGGTTACAACTTGCATGGGAAATCTTTTTCTATCCTTTCACTTTCAATCTATTTGTATCCTTGTGTCTAAGATGAGTCTCTTGTAAGCAGCATATAGATGAATTGTATTTCTTTTTTTTAAAAATATTTCTATTGATTAACGACATACGAACACAAGCATCTTAACATACAAAAATTCCATACATGGTATACAACCTGTGGTTCACAATATCTGGATTATACTTCTTAATACATTCTGCCAATCTGTATCTTTTAATTGGTAAGTTTGGTCCATTAACATTCACAGTTATTACTGAAAAGGTATTTCTTGAATCCACCATCTTATCTTTCTTATTTTATTTGTCAGATCTATATATTCTATTCCCTCTTTCTCTTTTTATCCTTTAAGTTACCCTTTCTGGTACTCTTCAATTCTGTGCCCTTCCCCAGACCTACCTCTCCTGAATTTTTTTTTCAGCTGGTGAAAGTCCCTTTAGTATTTCTTGTAGGCCAGTCTTTTGTTGACACATTCTTTCAGGGCTTGTTTGTCTGTGAAAACTTTAATCTCTCCCTCAGTTTTGAAGGACAGTTTGGCTGGGTATAGAATTCTTGGCTGGAGTCTTTCTCTTTCATGATCTTAAATATATCATACCACTGCCTTCTCACTTCCATGGTGCCAGTTGCGTAGTCTGAACTCAGTCTTATATGATTTCCTTTGTATGTAGTAGATTATTTTTCTCTTATCGCTTTCAGAATTTTTTGCTTCTCTTCAACATTTGACAGACTGATTAGTATGTGTCTTGGCGAAGGTCAATTTAGATTTATTCTGTTTGGATTGGGCTTCTTTGACTTGTATATTTATATCCTTTATCAGGGTTGGGAAATTTTCCCCTGTTATATCTTCAACTACTCTTCCTAGCCCTTTATTCCTCTCTTTTTTCTGGGACACCAGTGATTCTTATATTTGTGCTCTTTTTTTTGTCCATCATTTCTCTGAGATCCAATTCAATTCTTTCCATTTTTTTTTTGCC
Source organism: Myrmecophaga tridactyla (assembly GCA_004026745.1). Classification (NCBI taxonomy): domain Eukaryota; kingdom Metazoa; phylum Chordata; class Mammalia; order Pilosa; family Myrmecophagidae; genus Myrmecophaga; species Myrmecophaga tridactyla. The sequence continues at coordinate 21,768 of PVIY010037463.1, forward strand.
ATTTGCTGTTTTGAGTTTTCAAAGTCAGTCATCCTGTCCTCTTTCTTCTGTCTCTTCAAATCTGCCATTGTGTGCCTCTAGTATGTTTTTTATTTTGTCAGCAGAGCCTTTAATCTCAGTGATAGCTGTTATTTTTCTATTTATTCTTTCAAATTCCTCTTTATGCTCATCTACTGTCTTCTTGATCTCCTTTATGTCATTTGACATCCCACTTATTTTATTAAGTAGAGTTATATGAACATCTCTGATTTGGTGTTCCAGCATCTGAGTCTCTGCTTGTGTTTTAATTTGGTTGTTAGATAGGGCTGTATCTGTCTGCATTGTGATATGCTTAGTGATCTTTTGCTTCCATTGTAGTAAATATTTTGATTGATTTACTTTGGGAGTTGATTTTTTTCTATAGTCTGAAGCTTTGTCTTTGTGTGATGGTTGTGCAGCAGAGTGTAGGACATGGGGCAGGGCACAACATTGTGGTGATTTGTTGCAGGGCAGGTATAGGTACAGTTGGGGATGTTACACTGATGCTTGTGAACCTGTGTCCAGTGGCCAGGGAGGATGTAGCTGTGTGGGTGCAACGGTCTGGGAGGTGTAACCCTATTGTATGCTGGTCTAGGGCACAGGGCCCTTTGTGTGCATGCATAGAGCTGTGGCAGCAGGTTGGTGTTATGCCTTTGTGAGTTGGGGGAAGATGTGACCAAGCTGTACAGGTCAGTGCTTTCTCAGAGTTGGGAAGCATGACTGAGGGCTGTTCACATGCACATGTCTAGGTGGGTTACATCTCCATGGAAACAGTTTAATCAAAAAGATCACACCAAGAACATTGAATGAGGATTAAAGAACATGGATTTTCTGGGGTACACAACAGTTTTAAATTGGCGCAGTCCGGGACCAGGTGCCTTCACAAGTGAATTTTTATCAGACATCCAAAGAAGAGTTAACACACGCTTACTCATTTTCCCCCAAAAAATTGAAGAGGAGGCATCTGTTCCTAATTCATTCTATGAAGCCAACATCACCCTAATTCCAAAGCCAGAAAAAGATAATACAAGAAAGGAAAATTATAGACTAATATCCCTTATGAATATATATGTAAAAATCCTCAACAACATACTAGCAAACAAATCCAATAATACATAAAGAAAATTATACACCACGATCAAGTGAGATTTATCCCAGGTATGCGAGAATGGTTTGACATATGATAATTAGTGAATGTCATGCACCACATAAATAGAACAAGTGGGGTGAAAAACACATGATCATCTGTATTCAGACAGAAAATGTCTTTGATAAAGTCCAGCACCCTTTCTTGATGAAACTCTTAGAAAATCAGGAGTAGAAGGAAACTTCCTCAGCATGATAAAGGACATATATGCAAAATCAATAGTTAAAATCATGCTCAGTGGTGAAAGACTGACTTTCTAAGATTAGGAACAAGATAAAGATGCCCACTGTCATCACTTTTATCCACCTTTGTTCTGGAAGTTATGGCCAGAACAATCAGACAAGTAATAGAAATAAGTCATCCAAATTGGAAAGAAATACAACTTTTATGTATACAGAGGGTGTGCTGGTTTGAAAGGAAGTATGCCCCCTAAGAAAAGCCATGTTTTAATATAAATCCCATTTCATAAAGGTAGCATAATCTCTATTCAATACTGTATGTTTGAAACTGTGATTGGATCATCTCCCTGGTTGATGTGATTTAGTTAAGAATGGTTGTTAAACTGGATTAGGGGATGACATGTCTCCACCTATTTGAGTGGGTCTTGATTAGTTTCTGAAGTCCTATAAAAGAGGAAACATTTTGGAGAAAGAGATTCAGAGAGAGCAGAGACTGCTGCAGCACCACAGAGCAGAGAGTCCACCAGCCAGTGACCTTTGGAGATGAAGAAGGAAAACGCCTCCCGGGGAGCTTCATGAAGCTGGAAGCCAAGAGAGAAAGCTAGCAGATGACGCCGTGTTCACCACGTGCCCTTCCAGCCAAGAGAGAATCCCTGACTGCGTTTGCCATGTGCCTGCTCACTAGAGAGAGAAACCCTGAACTTCATCGGCCTTCTTGAACCAAAGTATCTTTCCCTGGATGCCTTTGATTGGAGATTTCCATAGACTTGTTTTAATTGGGACATTTTCTGGGCCTTAGAACTGTGAACTAGCAACTCATTAAATTCCCCCTTTTAAAAGCCATTCTGTTTCTGGTATATTGCATTCCAGCAGCTAACAAACTAGAACAGAGGGCATGATTATCTATAGATAAAAAATCCTGAAAAATCCACAACCCAGTTACTAGGGTTAAAAAATGAATTCAGCAAAGTGGCAGGGTATAGGATAAATTTGCAAAAACTGTAGATGCTATACACTGGTAATGAACGATCTGAAGAGGAAATAAAAAAAAAACAATAAATATTTTCTAAAAATAAGTCAATCAACTCTGTAAAAGTATCATACATGGTGTGCTGGTTTGAAACTATTATGTACCCCAGAAAAGCCATGTTTAAATCCTGATCCAGTCTTTGGGACCCCTACTTCAACACCACATAGGAAAATTAACTCAACGTGGATCAAAGACCTGACTAAAAAAGAAAAATTATAAAACTTTTAGTTTGAAAGCAATAGATATTCATTACTTTGGACTAGGCAATGGTTTTTTAAATATGGCACTAAAAGTATAAACTACAAAAGCAAAAAAAAATCAGTAAATAAAACACCATAAAAATTTAACTAGTGTGCTTCAAAGGATAGCATGAAGATTGAAAACATCACCCACAGAATGAGAGAAAAATTTTTCAAATCATATATCTAAAAGTCATTTGTATATAAAATATATAAAGAATTCTTATACCTCAAAAGTAACACCCCAATTAAAAATGGACAAAGGATCTGAACAGCATTTTA
>PVIY010037464.1:5273-24746 GCA_004026745.1 Myrmecophaga tridactyla
TTGGGGGGGAGGGGGCGGGGGACGGAGGCGGGAGGAGGCAGGGGGGCTTTGTACCGTTTCAGCCACTGTTTCAACATCTCCAAGAGTCTGAGATTCAAAATGCAAAAAGAAAAGGGCAAAACATTTCCTAAAACGATTCCTGTCCGCGCGAGTCTCCGACCCCCACCATCCCAGCACCTGGCCTTGGACGCAGGCTCCAGAGTGAGGAGTACGCACCTGCCTCGTCCAACACCGCTTCAGAAGTGGGTGTCTCGTCAGCTGGCTCCGCCCCTCCTGCGAGCTGCAACCAATCAGACAGCGCGAGGTCACAATGGGGCGGGGCTGCTCTCCCAGCGCTGCAGAGCCGGGCAGCCAGGCTGTGCCCATTTCCACCCGTTGTGCGTGGGTAGAGCCAGGCAGGAGTGTCGGGTGGAGACTTGCTCACTTTAATTTCATTTAATTTCTTGCCAAGAATCTTATTAACACGTTGGGACGGCCAGTTCTTTAAAAGAAAGTTTCCTCAGGGTTTTGGAGTTGACAGCTGGACCATCTATTTCATCACACTCAGAGCGCCACGGGGAAATGAGGCAATTTGCTAAATGAGATTGTACCCTCCTACTTCTAAAGTTCTTTTTCTCGAAGACCCGGGTTCGATAAATAATAAAGTTCTTTTTCTTCCGAGGCCAAGAAGAAGTATCCTTGCTCCAGTGATGAGCTTATGTTCATAATCCTTAATTGGAACATAATTTCCACCTGAAATTAAAATTAATATTAAAATGGGCTCTCTGAATATTTGAAGACATCGTAATGCTATCCCGCTCATTAGTTACTTCTGAACTGGCTCTATCCAAAGCCAGATAAAATTAAAATGAGGAAGATAAAAAATTACATAGATTTTTAAAACATCCCTTTGGAAATAAAAATCTTAAAAATAGAACGTAAACTCTTGCATTGTATGTACCCAATGTAAAGTAGTAAGTAAATAATACCTATTCTGTATTAATGACCTATTGTAACAATATTCTGCATAACAAATTATTCAAAATCAGTTGGGACAACAGTATTTATTCTCATGCTGCTATACTGGTAGGTAGGACAACTGCAGTTTGGCTAATTTAGGGCAGGGTCAGCTCAGTGGCTCTCCTTCCGCCTCCAGGTCAGTGGGGCTTGGCAGAATTCAGGGATGGGTCTGCTTCATATGTCTCTCATCCTCCTTGCAGCAACAGCTTCCCAAAGCAAGAGATTGAAGCCAAACCACACAAGTCCCCACGAAATTAACGTCTCTGCTCTCTTCACATTCCTAAATATTTCATCAGCCAAAGCAAATCTAATGGCTAAGTTCAACATCAACCAGGCAGGAAAGAATATTCTACCTATAATGAGACTGTGCATGGCAAAAAGCATGGATATAGGGAAGGCTTCCAGGAAGATAGTGGAATAGGATAGACAGAGCTCACTCTTCCAGCATGGAACAACTGGGACAGCAGTTCTGAGATTCAGGTCACCAGAGCAGCACCTCTGCATTATATAAGGAAGACCTGGATGAAAAAGCAGAGAAACTATTACTGGGAAGTTGGGGTGAGTGTGCTCAGTCGCAACCACCCCTGAGGCCCACTGCTGCATACCAGGAAGATCAGGTAGCTACAGAGCAGCACACCCCTACTTTGGCTGCCAGCTGGCAGAGTCTACAGCAGCCTAATGCTGAAACCTAGAATTCTCGGTACTGCAGCCTAGAATTCCTGTGCAGGAACCCAAAAGCCAGCAGACTCATTTTATCCACACATAGCGGCCCTGCTGCATCCCTGAGGCAGGCTGCTGTTTGAGCCTGATTTTTGGAGTGGCTGGAAAGCCCTCCCTCCGGGAGGAGAGGGGAACGCAGAACAGTGCTGATCTGATAACTGACCAGCAAGAAAGCCACTCTGGGTCCCACTGCATTGATGGTTTCTGCACAGAGGTACAGGGTGCTCATTGCATACAAGAGCAGAGAGGTGGGGGTGAGGGACGTGCATTGCAATGCCAGGTGCCCTTCTCCCACCCCTGAAGCCCATGGGTGCACACCAGCTTGGGTCTTGCTGGCCGGTCAAATGCAATGCACTTCTGGGCCAGCTGTTGGCTGGGGAAGTTGAACCTCTCAATCCCACAGTCCAGACTCTATTCCCACAGGATTCTGGGAATCCTCAGACCCATTGTACCCACGTAGAGTCTCCATCTGTGTACACAGTGTCCAACCCTACCCCAGAGCTGGCAGCTTCCAGCATGCACCCGGGCCTGTGGCCTTGACTGGATTTTCACCTACTCTGGACCTTGCCCAGCAGGCTGCTACAGTCTGGAAGAGGCGGGGTTGTGGGGAAGAGGTATCCCAAGAGCACCATCTGCTGGGAAGACTGGAAAAGTGCAGTCTGACAAGCCGCTTTTCTGCCCAGCCTTTAACATACTTCTGAAAGGGTTGCACCCCCTATGTTAGGCTGGTGAAATTACTGGAAATTGCTGACAAACCAAATGCCAAAGGAGACTTTCAACAAAACTCCCACAACTACAAAATCTTAGATAAGCAAGGAAAATCAACTTTAAAAATAACCTAATCAAGATAATCAAACGCCAAGAAACAAAAAAAATCAAAACACGTGAAGAAGCAAGAAGAGCAAATGATCAAATTAAAAAGCAAAGGAGTTACAGAATTTGGAACAACTAGTCAAAGATGGTCAAAAAAATCTCCTAAATTACTTCAACAAGAGAGCTAAAGAGATTAAGCATATCAAGAAGATACTAGAAGAGCATAAAGAGGAATTTGAAAAAAGTAGAAAAATAACATCTTATAGAAATTAAAAATACTGTAGATCAAATTAAAAATATACTAGAGACACACAATAGCAGATTTGAAGAGGCAGAAGAAAGAAAAGTGAATGAGAGGCCAGAGCAACTGAATTTGAATGCACAAAAGAAAAAAGTGAAAAAGATGAAAAAATTTGAATTTTATCACAGAGAAATGAATGACAACCCAAAGTGCACAGATATAAGAATCACTGGTGTCCAAGAAGGAGAAGGAAAGAGTAAAGGCAAAATTATTTGAGGAAATAACAGAGAAAACTTCCCAAACATTATAACAGATAAATATATATGCAAATCAAAGAAGCCCAATGAACTCCAAATAGAATAAATCCAATTGGACCCACTCCAAGATACATTCTAATCAGATTGTCAGATGCTGAACAGGAGAGAGTCCAGAAAGCAGCAAGAGAAAAGTAATTTACCCCATACAAGGGAAGCAATGTAAGTGTAAGCTCTGACTACCCATCAGGCACCATGGGCGAAAGAAGGCAGTGCTATAATATATTTAAGATTCTGAAAGAAAAAAATTACCAGCCAAGAATCCTTTATCCAGTAAAGCTGTCCTTCAAAGGTGAGGAAGGGGGGCCATTCCCATGGATCCCAAAGAAACTTAAAATGTCATAAGAGGATGAAATGAACAACTATATGCCAATAAGCTAGACAACCTAGAAAAAATGGATACATTCCTAGAAATATACAACCTGCACTGACCCAAGAAGAAATAGATCTCAACAAACCAATTACAAGGAAAGAGATTCGATCCGTAATCAACATTCTTCCTACAAACAAAGCCCAGGGCCAGATGGCTTCACAAGAGAATTTTTTTTTTTTTTTGGCTTTTAATAAAAGGGGATTTATTTTGTTAGTTCTTCAGAGGAAAGGCAGCTAACTTTCAACTGAAGTTCTTTTTTACGTGGGAAGGCACAGGATGGTCTCTGCTGGCCTTCTTCTCTCCAGGCCCCTGGGTTCCAACAACTTTCCCCGGGGTGATTTCTTTCTGCATCGCCAGAGGCCTGGGCTGAGCTGCGAGTGCTGAGATGAGGTATGCTGAGCTGCTTGGGCTGTGTGCTATGTTGATTCTCTCAATTAATCACCAGCCAGTTAAGTCAAACGTCATTCATTGCAGCAGGCACGCCTCCTAGCCGACTGCAGATGTAATCAGCAACAGATGAGGTTCACGTGCCATTGGCTCATGTCCACAGCAACAGAACGAGGTGCCTTCACCTGGCCAAGTTGACAACTGAATCTAACTACTACATAATCCCACTAACATTACCAATACCTCTATCCATTCCTGTATATTTAAGATCAACCTCATTAACCAGCCTTTAAATATTAGGTAACTGCTTCCCCTTCTCTAGCTTCTGACTCTCTCTAGGTCCCTTATATTGAATCTTTGAAGAGTTTAGTAGGGGGTTTATATGAGTGACGTCATACCATATCTATTCTCTTGTGTCTGGTTTATTTCACGCAGCATTATGTCCTCAAGATTCATCCAGGCTGTCATATGCTTTAATACCTCATTTCTTCTTACTGCAGCATCATGGAATATCATTTTCATCTTTTCTCTTTGTATCCTTGAATCTAAGATGAGTCTCTTAGAAACACAATATAGATGGATTTTAAAATCCATTCTGCCAATCTTCACAAGAGAATTTTATCAAATAGTCCAAAAAAAAAAAAAAACTAATACCAATCTGCTCAAACTTTTCCAAAAAACTGAGGAAAGAAGAATGCTAACTAACACATTTTATGAAGTTAACATCACTCTGATGCTAAAACTGGATAAAGATGTTACAAGAAAGGAAAACTACAGACCAATCTCCCTAATGAATATAGATGCAAAAATTCTCAACAAAATACCAGCAAATCAAATAAATCCACTGACATATTAAAAGAATTATACCTCACGACCAAATGGGGTTTATACCAGGAATGCAAGCATGGTTCAACACAAGAAAATCAATCAATGTAATACAGCACATCAACAGATTGAAAGGGAGAAGTCACATGATCATCTTGATTGATGCTGAAAAAGCATTTGACACAATTCAGCATCTTTTTCTGAAAAAAAACACTTCAAAAGGTGGGAATTGAGGGACATTATCTCAATATAATTCATAAAGGACATAAATGAAAAGTCCATACCCAGCATCATATTTAGTGGTGAGAGATCAAAAGCATTCCCTATAAAATCAGTAATGAGACAAGATGCCCATTTTTCACCACTATTATTCAACATTGTTCTAGAAATTCTAGCTAGAGTGATCAGGCAGGAGAATGGAATAAAAGGCATCCAAATAAGAAAGGAAGCAGTAAAACTCTTGTTTTTTGCAGATGACATGAACCTATATTTAGAAAATCCAGGAAAAAAATGACAGCAAAGCTACTTAAGCCAATAAGTGAGTTCAGCAAAGTGAATACATGATCAACATGGAAAAAACAATGGTGTTTCTATATACTAAAAACGAATTATCTGATGAGGTACTCAAGGGAAAAAATCCCATTAGCAATAGCACCTAAAAGAATCAAATATTGAGGGAAAAAACTAACCAAGACGTGAAGGACTTGTACACAGAAAACTACAAAACATTGCTAAAAGAGATCAAAGATGACGAGTAAATTGAAAGACAGTCTGTGTTCATGGATTGGAAAGCTAAATGTCATTAAGATGTCAATTCTACCCAAGTTGATCTACATCTTCAGTGCAATACCAATCAAAATTCTAACAGACTGTGCTCTCTTCGGCAGCACATATACTAAAATTGGAACGATACAGAGAAAATTAGCATGGCCCCTGCGCAAGGATGACAAGCAAATTCATGAAGCATTCCATATTAAAAAAAAAAATTCCAACAGACTACTTTGCCGAAATGGAAAAGCTTATTACAAATTTTATCTGGAAGGGCAAGAGGCCACGAATAATCAAAAACATCTTGAAAAAGAAGAACGAAGTGAGAGGTATCACGCTTCCTGACTCTAAAGCATATCACAAATCTACAGTGGTCAAAAGAGCACTTTACTGGCATGAAAATAGACATATTGATCAATGGAATCAAATTTAGAGCTCAGAAATAGAACCTCAGATCTATGGTCAATTTTTTAAAAAATATTTTTATTGCGTTATCTCCAAGCACCATACAGTCCATCCAAAGTATACAATCAGTGGCTCCCATGTCATCACATAGTTGTGCAATCACAACTATGATGTTCTAAAATTGTTATGACCATTTTTAGAACATTTGCATCACTCCAGAAAAAGAAAAAGACAAAAGAAGAAACCTATACATCCCATATCTCTTTTTTTTATTAGTTATATCAGGTTTTTAATGCAATCTTATTGATATATATTGTATATGCACAGACCATGTAATCATCCAAAGTATACAATCAGTGGTTCACAGTATTATAGATGTGCATTCATCATCACAATCGACTTTGTTTTCTTTTTTGCATGTGAAAAATGACATATATACAAAAAAGCAATAAATTTCAAAGCACACTGCAACAATTAGTTGTAGAACATATTTCAGAGTTTGATATAGATTACAATTCCACAATTTTTACTTCTGGCTGCTTTAAGACACTGGACACTAAGAGAAATATCAATATACTGATTCAGCTCATATTCATTTGTTAAACCTTACCTTCTGTGTTTAAAACCACCATTACCTTTGATATTTCTCCCACTCTTTAGGGGTATTTGGGCTATACCAATTTTTTAAAAATTATTTATTAATTAAAAAGAACAAAGAAACAAAATAAAACAACATACATAATCAGTAATTCACAATATCATCACTTAGTTGCATATTCATCATTTCTTAGAACATTTGCATTAATTCAGAAAAAGAAATAAAAAGACAATAGAAAAAGAAAATGAACACAGGAAAGAACAACAACAAAAAAAAGATTATACCTACCATACCCCTTACCATCCCATATCTCTTATGCCTCCCTCTCATTGACCACTAGTAATCTATCCAATTTTTCTTAACCCCTTATCCCCCCTATTGTTTATCTTTTGTTTTTCTTTACTCATCTGTCCATATCCTGGATAAAAGGAGCATCAGACACATTTTCACAATCATACAGTCACATTGTAAAAGCAATATAGTTACGCAGTCTTCTTCAAGAATCAAATCTACTGAAATACAGTTCAACAATTTCAGGTACTTCCCTCTAGCCACTCCAGTACAGCATAAACTAAAAAGGGATATCTATATAATGCATAAGAATAACCTCCAGGATAACCTCTCAACTCTATTTGAGATCTCTCAGCCACTGACACTTTGTCTCATTTCTCTCTTTCCTCCCTTTGGTCAAGAAGGCTTTCTCAATCCCATGAGGCCAGGTCATAGCTCATCCCTGGTAGTCATGTCCCATTTGCCAGGGAGATTTACACCCCTGGGAATTATGTCCCACATAGGGGTGAGGGTAGTGAATTCACCTGCTGAGTTGCCTTAGAGAGAGAGGCCACATCTGAGCAACACAAGACGTTGTCTCTGGGTGCCTCTTAGACATAATTATAATTAGGCTTAGCGTCTTCTTTGTAGGAATAAGTTTCATAGTGGTTAGCTTCAAGATTGAGGGTTCAGCCTATTGAATTAGTTGTCCCCACTGCTTTCAGGAATATCAGGAATTCCCCAGATGGGGAAGTTTAATATTTCCTCCTTTCTCCCAAGTCTCCTAAGGGGACTTTGCAAATACCTTTTTATTCTCTTCCGATATGACTCTGGGATATATCAGGCCATCAAACTATCCTGTACAAATCCATTAGATCTCACTCCCTATTCAAGATTCTGTGTAATTATGGTGTTCGAACAAACCGATCATACAAGTTAAATTAGATAATGCGCTACCAAAAATGTAAATTTTGCACCCAAAAAAAATTTTCTTCCTTTGGTCTTAGACAGAAGTTGAAGTTTTAAAATATAGGCCATATATCATCCTTTGCCCTGTATTCTGATTTACCTCAGTCATATCCCAATCACCTTCATTCATATCTGTACTTGAAGTCTGATCACCTTTTCAGCTTTTTTTAAAAGCTGAACTATATGGGGTAACTGACTTACGTCGCTTCAGAGCTGTAACTCTCAGTCTCACGTGTCACCCAAATACCCGAAGTTCCAGGGCACAACCAGGCTGTACACAAATAGTTCAGCATCCCAGAATTTAGAAAAAAACAGTTACAACTCCAGAATGCATGTGACTGCTGTCAAAGCTTACAAACAAGGGATCCATACAATAGGCCTCAGCTTGATAATTCATGCTCTCACCTTCAATTTTCCAAGTTTGTATATTATACTTAGTCCACATGAGTGAGGAATGATAATATTTGTCTTTTTGTTTCTGACATTTCATTCAACTTACTATCCTCAAGTTTCATTCATACACATTTTCCCTATATTTTAAAAGTTTTATGGTCTTACCCCTAATGTTAGGTCTTTGATCCATTTTGAATTGATTTTGTATACCATGTGTGCTGGTTTGAAAGGATGTATGGACCCTACAAAAGTCATGTTTAATCAAAATCCCATTTTGTAAAATGGCAGAATAATCCCTATTGAATACCGTATGTTTGAAACTGTAGTCAGATCATCTCCCTGGAGTGAGTGGTTGTTAATCGAGAATGGTTGTTAAACTGGATTAGGTGACGACATGTCTCCACCCATGTGGGTGGGCCTTGATGAGTTTCTGGAGTCCTATAAAAGAGGAAACATTTTGGAGAATGAAGGAGATTCGGAGAGAACAGAGAATGCTGCAGCACCATGAAGCACAGAGTCCATCAGCCAGCGACCTTTGGAGATGAAGAAGGAAAACGCTTCCCAGGGAGCTTCATGAAAGAGGAAGCCAGGAGAGAAAGCTAGCAGTTGATGCCATGTTCGCCATGTGCCCTTCCAGCTGAGAGAGAAGCCCTGACTGTGTTCGCCATGTGCCTTCTCACTTGAGAGAGAAACCCTGAACTTCTTGGGCCTTCTCGAACCAAGGTATCTTTCCCTGGATGGATGCCTTTGATTTGGACATTTCTATAGACTTGTTTTAATTGGGACATTTTCTCGGCCTTAGAACTGTAAACTAGTAACTTATTAAATTCCCCTTTTTAAAAGGCATTCCATTTCTGGTATATTGCATTCAGGCAGCTAGCACTAGAACACCATGTGAGATGTGGGTCCTCTTTCATTCTTTTGCATATGAATATCCAGTTCTCCAAACATTTATTGAAGAGGGTGCTCTGTCCCAGTTGGGTTGGCTTGACCACGTTATCAAAGATCAATTGTCTGTAGATGAGAGGGTCACCTTCTGAACACTCAGTTTGATTCCACTGGTCTGTCGTATCAATCTTTATGCCAGTACCATGCTGTTTTGACCACTGTAGCTTAATATGCTTTAAAGTCAGGTAGTGTGAGACCTCCCACTTCATTCCTCTACCTCAAGATATTTTTAGCTATTTGGGCCACCCTGCCTTTCCAAATAGATTTGGTTATTGGTTTTTCTATTTCTGCAAATAAGTTGTTGGAATTTTAATTGATATTGCATTGAATCTATAAATCAATTTGAGTAGAATTGACATTTTGACTATATTTAGTCTTCCAATCCATGAGCATGGTATATCTTTCCATTTATTTAGGTCTTCCATGATTTCTTTTAGCAATTTCTTATAGTTTTCTGTGTATAGGTCTTTGTGTTCTTAGTTAAATTTATTCCTAAATATTTTATTCTTTTGGTTGCTATTGTAAATGGAATTTTTTCAATTGATTTCCCCCTCAGATTGTATTTCCTCTTCTGAGAAGTGTCTGTTCAAGTCTTTTGCCTATTTTGTAATTGGGTTTAGGCTGTCTTTTTTGTTGTTGAGTTGAACAATCTTTTTTATAAATTCTGGATACTACAACTTTATCTGATATATCATTTCCAAATATTGTCTCCCATTGTGTAGGCTGTCTTTTTACTTTCTTGACAAAGTTCTTTGATGCGCAAAAATGTTTAATTTTGAGGAGTTCCCATTTATTTATTTATTTCTTCAATGCTCGTGCTTTGGGTGTAAGGTCTAGTAAACCTCCTTCTAGTATAAGATTTATAAGATATCTCCCTACATTTTCTTGTAACATTTTATGGTCTTAGATCTAATGTTTAGGTCTTGGATCCATTTTGAGTTAATTTTTGTTTGGGGTGTGAGATATGGGTCCTCTTTCCTTCTTTTGCATATGGATATCCAGTTCTCTAGGCACCATTTATTGAAGAGACTGTTCTGTCCCAGGCGAGTTGGCTTGACTGCCTTATCAAAGATAAGTTGTCCATAGATGAGAGGTTCTATATCTGAACACTCTATTTGATTCCATTGGTAAGTATATCTATCTTTATGCCAGTACCATGCTGTTTTGACCGCTGTAGCTTCATAATACATGTTAAAGTCAGGTAGTGTGAGACCTCTGACTGCATTTTTTTTTCCTCAGGATACTTTTAGCTATTTAGGGCACCCTGCCCTTCCAGTTAAATTTGGTTATTGTTTTTTCTTTTTCTGAAAAGTAAGTTGCTGGGATTTTAATTGGTATTGCATTGAATCTGTAAATCAATTTAGGTAGAATTGACATCTTAACTATATTTAATCTCCCTGTCTATGAACACGGTATGCCCTCCCATCTATTTAGGTCTTCTGTGATTTCTTTTAACAATTTCATGTAGTTTTCTTTGTATAGGTCTTTTGTCTCTTTAGTTAAATTTATTCCTAAATATTTTATTCTTTTGGTTGCAATTGCAAATAGAATTTTTTTAAATTAATTTCCCCCTCAGATAGTTCATTACTAATATATAGAAACTATTGATTTTGGGGTGTTGATCTTGTACCCTGCCACTTTGCTTAACTCACTTATTAGCTCTAGAAGCTTTGCTGTAGATTTTTGCGGGGATTTTTGGCATATAGTATTGTGTCATTTGCAAATAATGAGTTTTTTTACTTCTTCCTTTCCAATTTGGAAGTTTTTAATTTCTTTTTCTTATCTAATTTCTCTGGCTAGAACTTCCAGCACATTGTTGAATAACAGTGGTGACAAGGCAATAATCCTTGCCTTGTTCCTGATCTTAGAGGAAATGCTTTCAGTTTTTCCCCATTAAGTATGACGATATCTTGTGTTTTTCATATGTTCCCTTTATTGTGTTGAGGGAGTTCCCTTCTGTTCCTATCCTTTGAAGTGTTTTCATCAAGAAAGGATGTTGAATTTTGAGAAATGCCTTTTCTGCATTGACTGAGAAGATCATGTGGTTTTTCTGCTTTGATTTATTAATGTGGTGTATTACATTAATTGATTGTCTTGTGTTGAACCATACTTGCATACCTGGAATCAAACCCACTTGGTCATAATGTATAATTCTTTTAATGTGCTACTGGATTAGATTTGCAAGTATTTTCTTGAGGATTTTTGTATCTATATTCATTAAAGAGATTGGTCTGTAATTTGCTTTTCTTGTAGTGTCTTTGTCTTCCTTTGGTATTAGGGTGATGTTGGCTTCATGGAAGGAGTTAGGTAACTTTCCCTCCTCTTCAATTTTTTTTTTTTAAGAGTTTGAGCAGGATTGGTACTAATTCTTTCTTGAATGTCTGAGAATTCACATGTGAATCCATCTCGTCCTGGACTTTTCTTTTTGGGGAGCTTCTTAATGACTGATTCAATCTCTTTATTTGTGATTGGTTTGATGAAGTCGTCTATTTCTTCTCAAGTCAATGTTGGTTTTTCATGCTTTCCTGAGAAGTTGACCATTTCACCTATATTGTCTAGTTTCTTAGTATATAGTTGCTCATAGTATCTTATTACCTCTATTTCTGCAGGATCATTGGTTATGTCACTTCTCCCATTTCTGATTTCTTTATTTGCATCCTGTCTCTCTCTTTTTTAAAAAACATTTTTTATTGTGAAAAATAGCATGTACACAAAAAAGCAATAAATTTCCAAGTACATTTTAACAAGTGGTTATACAACAGATTTTAAAGTTTAGCCTGAGTTACAGTTCCACAATTTTTCATTTTTCTTCTAGCTGTTCCAAGATACTGGGGACTGAAAGGAATATCAATATATTGATTCAGCAGCCGTATTCATTTATTAATTCCTATCTTCTCTATTAAACTCTTTCTACTCTTTTTTCTTTTTTTTTGTGAGAAATAACCTGTATATAAAAAAAGGCAATAAAGTTCAAAGTACATGGCAACAATTAGTTGTAGAACAGATTTCAGAGTTTGGTATGCATTACAATTCCACAGGTTTAGTTTTTTATTTCTAGCTGCTCTAAGACTGGAGACTAAATGAAATATCTATATGTTGATTCAGCACTCATACTCATTTGTTAAACCTGATCTTCTCTGTATAACTCCACCATCATCTTTGATCTTTCTTCCACTGTTTAGGGGTATTTGGGCTATGGCCATTCTAACTTTTTCATGTTGGAAGGGGCTGTCGATAATGTGGGATGGGGGATGGATCTAGTTGATATTCTGGAAAGGACTGGCCCCTCTACTTTTCAGGACTTATCTGGTCCAGGAACCCATCTGGAGGTTGTAGGTTTCTGGAAAGTTTCCCTAGTGCATGGAACCTTTGTAGAATCTCTCTTTCTTTTTTTGTAGCCTAGCTAAGGGTCCATTGATTTTATTGATTTTCTCAAAGAACCAACTTCTGTTTTTGTTGATTCTTTCTATTGTTTTCATATTCTCTTTAATCTTTGTTATTTCTTTCCTTCTTTTTGCTTTTGGCTCAGTTTAGTTAATTCCTTGATTTTTTTTCTCTTTCTTCTTTTTTAATATAAGCATTTTAGGTCAAAAAATTTTGCCTTTTAACACTGCTTTTGCTACATCCCATAAGTTTTGATATGTTGTGTTTTCATTTTCATTCGCCTTGAGATATTTACTGATTTATCTTGTAATTTCTTCTTTGACCCACTGGTTATTTAAGAGTGTGTTGTTTAACCTCCATATATTTGTGAATTTTCTGGCCCTCTGCCTGTTATTTATTTCCACTGTCATTCCATTATGATCAAAGAAAATGCTTTGTATAATTTCAGTCATTTTAAATTTATTGAGACTTGTTTTGTTACTCAGCATATGGTCTATACTTGAGAATGATCCATAAGAACTTGAGAAAAATGTGTATACTGCTGTTGTGAAGTGTAAATATCTGTTAAGTCTAGTTCATTTATAGTATTATTGAAAATCTCAGTTTCCTTATTGATCTTCTGTCGAAATATTCTATCCATTGACGAGAGAAGGGAATTCAGGTCTCTAACTATTATTGTAGAGGTGTATTGTATTGCATTCTTCTCCCTTCAGTGCCGTCAGTGTTTGACTCATGCATTTTGGGGCATTCTGGCTCAGTGTATAAAATTTATGATTGTTATGTCTTATTGATGAATTGTTCCTTTTATAGTGTCCTTCTTTGTCTCTTTTAATTGTTTTACCTTTGAATTCTAATTTGTAGGATATTGGTATAGATACTCTCACCCTTTTCTGGTTGCTGTATGCATGAAATATCTTTTTCCAACCTTTCACTTTCAACCTGCTTTTGTCCCTAGATCAAAAGTGAGTCTCTTGCAGAGAGCATATAGATGATCCTGTTTTTAATCCATTCTACCAGTCTATGTCTTCGGTTGGGAAGTTTAATCCATTAACATTTAATATTATTGCTGTAAAGGTACTACTTTCTTTGACCATTTTATCTTTTGGATTTTAAATGCCTCATCTTTTCCCCCTGTTTTACCTTTATTGATAGTATTCACTTCTATACCATTCTCCAGGCCTCTCTCTCCTGTCTTTTCCCATCTACTTTCCTGTAGTGCTCCCTTTAGTATTTCTTGTAAAGATAGTCTCTCAGTCACAACCTCTCTTAGTGAGTGTTGGTCTAACAATATTCTAAACTCCCCCTTGTTTTAGAAGGACAGTTTTGCTAGGTATAGAATTCTTGGTTGGCAGTTTTTCTCTTTCAGAATCTTAAATATATCATACTACTGCCTTCCTTCTATTGAGAAATCCACATTTAGTCTTTTTGAATTTCTCTTGTATGTGATGGATTGCTTTTTTCTTGCTTTCAGAATTCTTTGTCTTTAACATTTTCCAATCTGATTAGTAAGTGTCCTGTCTATTTGGATCAATTCTATTTAGGGTATGCTGTACTTCTTGGATCTGTCTTTCATAAGGGATGGGAAATTTTAAGTGATTATTTCCTCCATTATACTTTTTTCACCTTTTCCCTTCTCTTCTCCTGAGACATACATAACATGTATATTCATGCACTTCATATTGTCATTCATTTCTCTGAGACCTGCTCATATTTTTTCCATTCTTTTCCCTATCTGTTCTTTTGTGTGTAAGAATTCAGATTTTCTGTCCTCTAGTTCACTAATTCTTTCTTCTCCCTCTTACAACAAATCCACTGTTGTAAATCTGCATTGTTTTTCATCTCTTCTATTGTGCCTTTTATTCCCATAAGTTCTACTATTTGTCTTTTTCCAGCTTTTGAGTTCTTTATTTTTGCCCAATGTCTTCGTTATATCCTTCAACTCTTTTGCCATATCTTCTCTCAACTCATTGATTTGATGTTTGATATGATTTTGCATGTCTGTTTGAACATCCATAATTAGTTGTGTGAACTGCTATATCTCATTGGAAATGTTGGTGTTCCTTTGAGTGGGCCATAGCTGTGATTTTCCTTGTATGACTCATTATTTTTTGCTAGGCATTTTGATTGTCTTAATTAGTTTATTCTGGAAGTTGTTTTCACTCTTTTACCTAGGATATTCTTTTTGGTTGGCTTTGTTCTCCATCTGTTCTTTGGCATTCAATTGAACTAATTGTAAATGTCTAGCATAGCTTCTGTTTAACCAATCAGAATTTTTCAGTCCCTGTTTTCTGGTTCTCACCTGCCTATATGGAACCTTTTTTTGAGGAAAATCCCCCCAGATATGATTGATGCCAGTCAGCTTTTCCCAGACCAGAAAGGTCCACATCTCAGGAGGAGGGCGTAACCAGTATCAAGTTTCCCTGAGGGTGAGACACAGAAGGTTGTCAGACTTTCCTATTAAACATCTAGACTCTGTGCTTTTCCTATCCTGCCCAGCCGTGGCACTTGTCAGCCTGCAGCTTCCCACCAGTGTAAAGTGATGTGGTGCCTTTAATTCTCAGCAGCCTTTCCCTGCCAGTGGTGTGGTTCAGACAGAGGCTGAGGGAGAAGGTGGGCTTAGGCTGCTTCTGTTTTCCAGCCCCTGAGGCTAAATTCCATGAAGGAGGGCAGCCACTTGGGCTGGGCCCCATCCCCTTTTCTTGGGGGAAAATACACTGTTTAGGAAATTATCCTTCCCATTCACCTGACTAGGTACTTTGTCTCTTAGGCATCTCTTAATTCTGCCCCTGCCTGGGACAGCACTGAAGTCTGAGCATGCTCACAGTTCTATCTAATGAGTGTTAAGAACTAAAAAAAAAAAAGAGGAAAAAAGCTTTTTCAGCATCAGACCCCCATACACGGATTTGCCAATCAGGAGCTGGAGTTGGTGAACTTATCTACCTTTTTAGTTTAAGGTGTATTAGAGAGGCTACAGGGAACTGCTTGGAAACTGTAGAGCTGTGTTCCAGTAGCCATGTTTCTTGAAGATGATTGTATAATGATATAGCTTTTGCAAAGTGACTGTGTGATTGTGAAAACCTTGTTCTGATGCTCCTTTTATCTATGCCATGGACACATGAGTAAAAAACATGGATTAAAAATAAATAATAGGGGGAATGAATGTTAAAATAAATTGAGTAGAGGGAAATACTAGTGGTTAATGAGAGGGAGAGGTAAGGGGTATGGTATTATGAGTTTTTTCTTTTTTCTTTTTATTTCTTTTTCTGGAATGATGCAAATGTTCTAAGAAATAATCATGAGGATGAATATACAACTATGTGATGATATTGTGAGCCATTGATTGCACACCAAGTATGGAATGTTCATATGTTAAGAATGTTCATGTTTATATGTTGTTTGGTTTTATCAATAAAAGTTAAAAAAAAACACTTGCAAATCAAATCCAACAGCACAGTAAAAGAATTATACATAAAAAATAAAATAATTTTTAAAAAAGAATTATATACCATGACCAAGTGGGATTTATCCCAGGTATGCAAGGGTGGTTCCACACAAGGAAATCAATTAATGTAATACAACACATTAACAAATCATAAGGGAAAAATCACATGATCATCTCAATTGAAGCTTATAGATATTCAGCAAAATTCAACATCCTTTCTCCATAAAAACTCTTCAAAAGGTAACAATCAAAGGAAACTTCCTCAATATGATAAAAGGCTTATATGGAAAACCCACAGCGAACATTGTACACAATGGTGAAAAACTGAAAGCCTTCCCCCTAAAATTGGGAATGAGACAAAGATGTCCACTGTCACCACTGTTATTCAACATTGTGCTAGAAGGTCTAGCTAGAGGAATTAGGCAAGAAAAAGAAATAAAAGGCATCCAAATTGGAAAGGACAAAGGAGAATTCTCATTATTTGCACATGACATGAGCCTATATTTGGAAAATCCCAAGAAATCTACAGCAAAACTATTTGAGCTAATAAACAAATTCTGAAGAAATCAATAGTGTTTCTAAACACTAGCAATGAGCTAACTGAGGAGGAAATTAAGAAAAAAAAATCCATTCAGAACAGCAGCTAAAAGAATCAAATATCTAGGAATAAACTTAACCAAGGATGTAAAGAACTTATATACAGAAAACTTCAAAACCTTGCTAAAAGAAATCAAAGAAGACCTAAATAGGTATAAAAATATTCCATGTTCATGGATAGAAGATGCACTGTCATTAAGATGACAATTCTACCCAAATTGAGCTATAGAGTCAACACAATCCCAAGAAAAAATCCAAAACCTACGTTGCAGACATGGAAAATTTAGTTATCAAATTTATTTGGAAGGGAAAGCGGCCTCAAATAGCCAAAAATATTCCCCCTAAAATAGAGGAGCAAAGTGGGAGGTCTTATGCTTCTTGACTTTATAGCTTATTATAAAGCCACAGTGATCAAAACAGTATGGTACCAGCACAAAGACAGACATATTGACCAATCGAATTGAATTGAGAACTCAGAAATAGACCTTCAGCTCTATGGTCAATTGATTTTTGATATCTCCCAAGCCCACTCAACTGGGAAAGAACAGTCTCTTCAATAAATGGTGTTAGGAAAACTGGATATCCATGTCTAAAGGAATGAAAAAGGACCCCTACCTCATACTCTATACAAAAATTAACTCAAGTGGATCAAATATAAGAGTGAGTACCATAAAACTTCTAGAAGAAAATGTAGGGAAACATCTTCATGACCTAGAGATAGGTGATAGTTTCTTAGAAATTTTGTCCAAAGCACAAGCTAAATGAAGGAAAAATATAAATGGAAGCTCCTCAAGATTGAACATTTCTGTACTTCAAAGGACTCTATCAAAAGGGTAAAAATGCAGCCAACTCAATAATAGAGAATATTTGATAGCCATATATCTGATAAGGATTGATATTCAGTATATATAAAGAAAAGCTACAACTCAACAATAAAAGGACAAACAACACAATTTAAAAATGGGCAAAAGATGTGAATAGACATTTCTCCAAAGAGGAAATACAAATGGCAAAAAAGCACATGAAAAGATGTTCTTCATTAACTATTAAGGAAATGTAAATCACAACCACCCTGAGATATCTTCTCTCACCTGTAAGAATGGCTGTTATTATACAAGCAGGCAACTATAAGTGTTGGGGAGGATGTGAAGACATAGGAACACATATTCACTGCTGGTGGGAATATAAAATGGTAAAGCTACTGTGGAAGACAGTTTGGAGGTTTCTCAGACAACTAAATATCGGGTTGCCCTGTGACCCACCAATTCTGCTATTAGGTATATACCCAAGAGATCTGGAAGCAGGGATTCAAACAGAAATTTGTACACCAATGTTCATAGTGGCATTACTCACAATTGCCAAAAGATGGAAACAATCCAAGTGCCCATCAACAGATGAGTGGGTTTGAAATGGATACAGGTGAAGGTAGCTCATTATTGGGATTATAAGTAACAGTGCTGTATTGTAAGTGAAACTGGTTGAAAGGGGTTGTTTAGAGTCATATATGTCACCAATTAACACTACAAATATAAAGAAGTTCTTGCATGAACTACTACAATGTACAACGCTTGTACAAAGACTTAATAATAGGAAAATTTACCTACTGCAAGCTATGGACCATAGTTAACAGTAATAGCTTAATATTCTCTCATCAACAGTAACACGTGTATCACACCAATACTAGAGGTCAATAATAGGGGATGATAAGGGATCTTGGGTGATTTGGCCTTTCTTATGTGTCTCTCTGATTTTTTTTTTTTGAAAAATGAAAATGGTCTAAAACTGAGTGTGATGATTGCACAACTAGGTGATCATACCATATATACTGATTATATACTTTGGATGGATTATGTGGCATGTGAATATATCTCAATAAACTAAGCAGATTTTTAAACAATCTGTGGATATAATACAGAGAGAGCATGAAAAATTGGTGAAATCAATCTACCCCCAAATATAAATAAAACAAAATTGATAACAATTATAGATAGAAGTAGCCAAAACTTGTTCTGAGAGGTAATCTCATGAATAGCACAAGACCTAAGAAGTTATTTTTAAAGTATGCTTTGCTAAACAAGTTGTTTGTCTCTGGCAGCGTTTCTGGCCCCAGCTACAAAGACCCAGAAGTTAAAATCTCAACAGGAACCCTTGGAATTTCTTCCAGAGACTGCATGCTACAAATCATTCAGATAATTATAGTTCCCGAATCACTTTCTTGCAACATAATACAACAAAACTTGTGTTCACGGACTGTGATTTAGATGCCTTTGGCATTTCCCCCACTCCCACCCTCTGTAGCTCTGAATTCAGATACCAGCCACAGAGTTCCATTGTTACTCTTCAATATTCACATTGTTCCAGGATTCTTTGGAAGGCACAGGAGTCTTAAAATCTCAGCTTGGCAAACATTGGACAACCCTTGGTGAAATGGAGCAGCCTGGGAGTCAGATTGGACTGTGACCTCTCAGTGAACTTTGAGAAGTCAGTTTACCTTTCCTTACCTTCAAAATGAAAGGCCACACTAAATTAGTTAACTTTTCAGAAATCTAAAACCTTCAGATGGTACCTAGGCCAGATAATTCCTGAAACCCAGAGGAACCAGTATCTCCAAGAACATTGTCAATACCCCTTTCCAAGATGAAAAAAGCTAGAACGGGTGTAACCAGAATATTCCTAAAGATTGGGAGAAGGATTAAAGGAGGAGGAGTTATAACAGAAGTTATGGTTTAACAAATGATTACGACTACTGAAATATTGTTTTTTTTTAGTCTCCAGTATCTTGGAGCAGCTAGAAGGAAAAACCTGAAATTGCAGTACTGTCATGGTTGGGGACATGTGTCAACTTGGCCAAGTTGTGGTACCTGTTTATCTGATTGGGCAAGTGCTGGCCTGTCTGTTGCAATGAGGACATTTCATAGGATTAGGTCATGATCACGTCAGCTGCATCCACAGCTGATTCCATTTGTAATCAGCCAAAGGGGAGTGTCTTCTGCAATTAGTGATGCTAAATCTAATCATGGGAAGCCT
>PVIY010037465.1:0-16947 GCA_004026745.1 Myrmecophaga tridactyla
GTCATTAACCTATCCAGCAATGACTGCTAACCCACCACGGCCCGACCTTCGCTGGTGTGGGGCCAGAAATGTCCCCCAGAGCGAGTGCACGTGCTGGGGTGTCTCCAGGAAGAAGCCAGTGCTGCTCCAGCAGCCACACGCTTCTGGACACTTCTTTCTCTAGTGTCCTGTTAGTCAGGTCCCTTTCTGTTTCCACTGCCTGGCACCGGGGCCCCAGGAAATGTTGGTGGAGTTAATGAATAAAGCCCAAGTGTCACATTGATGTTAGGCTGACTTTTAGAGCTACAGGAGTTAGCTGTGGAGCTGGTGCCCTGTAGTACGCCACACTTCCTTGGGGCATTAGCTCCTAGAGAGGATATTGTAAAAATGAGAAGTCTTCCTTTTAGGATATTGAGGAAGGAAAACCAAGAGTCTTTGTTGGCGTCCCCTGCCAGGGATCCCTCGGGAGCTTCGTGTCTTGAGGGCCGTCTAACCTAAGGCAGTGGTTAATGAACCTAGTGGCAGCTTGGATTATCCAGCCAGGTTTTCTTCCTGGTGGGCCCTCCAGTCTTAGGATTTTCACCTTTTTGTTCTCTTGTTGAGGGATTATTTTGTGTTTAGAGGGATCATTTATCTAAGCCTTTTCATTGAAGCCATGACGTTTCTCTTTGTTACGAAGCTCTTTAGAGTCTGCTGTCTGCACTGCTTCTCTCCAAGGCTTTAGGAAAGGCAGGGAGGAGCTGTTGGAGGGAGAGGGTCTCATCCTGGAGACCCCCAGGGTGAGAGTTGCTTTTCCCTGCACCTCTGTCTGTGCCATAGTGCACTGAGCTGGGCGTGCCGCTTCCTTTTTGTGCACTTTGAATGTCTGTGTTGAAATAAATGGAAGGGAGGCCGTCAGAGGCATGAGTGGTGAGGAGGCGGCCGGCAGGTGATGCACCCCTGGACCTGCCTGCTCAGCCGCATTCCCACCCCCCCGCCCCCGGAGCCTGGCACATTTATCTGTGCTCCTTCGCATGATGCTTACCCAGGTGACATCTTGGATCACCTGGAGTCTCAGGACAGTGACCTCTTGGCTAAAACAGTTTCTTCTCTAGCATGGTTTTTCTTTCTCAAATTAAAATAAAATTCAGAGGGCTACAGTGGCTCAGCAGGCAGAGCTCTTGCCTGCCATGCTGAAAGACCAGAGTTTGTATCCTGGTGCCTGCCCATGTAAAAGTAAATAAATAAATTGAAAATAAAATTCAGAGTAATAGAATGAGCACCCGGGTTTCCACCACCCAGGCTTAACATTTGGTCCTTTCCCATATCTGTTGCGCGCTTCCATGCCCCACTGTCCACAAAGAATGGGAACAGGTCGGTGTCCCATCCCGGTAGAGGTGGGGGGCTCCGCTGGACCTCACCTCAGGCTCGCGGCCACCCCCATCCAGCGAGCTGCAATGCTGAGTGCCAAGACCTGTCCCCCTCGCAGGGCCTGGTGCAGGCCGGCCAGCCCAGGATGGTGCCCAGGGACCCTGCAGAGGGGCTGACCGCTAGGTCGGGACACATGCCCTCTGCATCCGCTCTCCCCAGCACTTCGGGCCTTGAGGTTGCACATAGGCCTGTGAGTTAAATGTGAGCTCATGTGGACGTGGGAGTGGGTGCTGGACTCAGCTCCCTTCTCAAGATCATGTGCTCCCCCTTTTCTGAAGAAGCCCGTGAGTCCCACACATGCAGAGGTTGCACCCTGCGCCTGGGGGCGGGAGGAGGGCTGGCAAGGGCCGCAGGAGGGGTGAACGGCTGGGGCTGCCCGAGGAGCTCCTGCACCCCTTTCTGCTTTAAGCCTGGCTATCTAAAAACACTGCTCTCGTATAGAGGTGGTTATTTTCCCTTCTCGAGGGCCTTCATCAGGAAACGCCGACCAGGCAGCCACACAGCCGCCCCCCAGCCTCTGTGCAGATGGGGACTCGGGGTGCCTGGTGGGTGCCCCAGCCTGTCCGCTGCTGCCGCCAGGGCTTGAGAGCTCTGGGGCACTGTGCACTTGGAGTCTATAGCTCTCCTGACTGGACACAAGGGATTTACAGTAACCTGCTTTTGTGGACTCGGGATTGAACAGTGTTCACCCGGCTTTCCTATGGAGTCGAGCCCTGTCATTTTTGAGTATTTTCAAATGTTGGCATCATGGACCGCCCGTGTGTCGACCACGTGCTGCTCTTGGGCCCAAAACTCAATCTTGGAGGCCCTGCTCGGCTAAGGTGCATGTGGAGACCTGTGCAGGTGCTCCGCTGGAGGGGCGTGAGGATGCGCATTGCGCTCTGCCCTGCGGCTGTGTACGCTGGAACTTCCAGAGAGCGCCTGAGCCCGTTTCCCAGAGATCGGGCCTCAGGTAGATACTGCTGTTTCCAGTGGCAGCTGCCCCCCGGGTGTTTAAGTAAAATCCACGTTCTTAGAGTGCCAGGGTGTGGCAGAGACCACTCGCTGAATCTGGTGAGATTAACTTTCGATATAGAGTATTCCGCCCAGCCTGAGTAGGATGTTACTGTAACGTGTGATCAGAGTTAAAGAAAGGGCTGCCCAGGTCTTCGAGCTCCGCACCCTGAGCGTGGAGGTCCAGGTGTGTTTACGCTTGGCAGCCTGCCTCAGCCCAGAGCAGCCAGTTGGCGAATGTGCCGCGCACACTGGCCGGCGGCTCCCAGTGGGGCGGGCGGGTCTGCACCTGTGATCGGCCTTCCTCTGGACACCGGGTGGGCGGCCCTGGGGTTTTCTCTAGAGACCTTTAAGGGGCATTCAGGCATAGGCTAGCTCTAGATCCAGGCTTCCTAGAGTTATCCTGGCTCTGCTCCTCCCTGTGTGACTTCGGGCAAATCATTGGACTTCTCTTCCTCTGCGGAGTCTGTGCAGTGGAAGTGATGGACTGCCTTCCGGGTCATCTGAGACTAGGTGGGTGGAAGGTGTACAGTTTTAGGGCAGGATCTAGCATATTGTCAGCACTCCACAATCACAGAAATAAACACGAGGGTGTGGGGCCGCATACACCTGCTTCGGGGAACCGCCTCATTCTGCTATGAGAGATCCTAGGAAGGATTTTGAAATATTTAAGTTTCTGAAGTCTTCTTGTATAGCCTAGATATATATAGGAAACTTTGGGGGGGATGCTTAGGGTGCCAGCTGTGTGGCAGAGTGTGCCCTGCCCATGCTGGCGCTCAGTGGTTGTGCTGCAGCCCCGCACGGTGACGACCCCTGGTCTGCCGCCAGTAACTTGCACTTCCTCTGTACACAGAGCGATGAAACCCCCTGGAGGAGACTCCAGCAATCCTTTTGGAAGTCCAGAAGAAGCCGTCCCTTCAAGCAGGCCCAACAGGATGGCTTCGAATATTTTTGGACCAAATGAAGAACCTCAGAACATCCCCAAGAGGACAAACCCTCCAGGTAGGGCCTTTGTGACCCCCCCCCCACCCCCGTCCTCTGCTGTGCTGCCCTTTCCTTACATTGCGCGCACACACACACACACACACACACACAACTGCTGTCTGTCTCGGGTCAGCCCTTGTCACCTGAGTTCTCCTGGAATAAAGGAAAGGTCTCCTCTAGTCCTTACTTTCTCCTTTGAGTGTGGCCTGAGCACTCCTGAATCCTCTTCCATCTGTATGACATGCTTAGGGGACCACGGGGTGCGGCACGTCCCAGCTCCTTCCGGTCGAGGAAAGGCTGGGCCCTGTCCCGTGGACCCCTCAAGGTCATGGACGAGATTCCCAGAATGGCATGCACACTGCCATGTATTTAGACTTTTTTTTCAGGGAGAGTTGTTTGCTTTTTATCACATGGTCAGAGGGGTTGAAGCTAAAGAGCGTAATATTGTGGCATGTGTCTGCACAGTTCTTCAGCGCGCACGCGCCTCTCGCAGTCACTGGGAAGGGCGCCATGGCTGCTGCTGCATGGCACTGGGTACTTCCCCATGCTCTTCCGTGTCTGCATCCACAAGGGAAAAGCAGGGTTTCCTCCTCCCTTCAAGCTTTTGAAAGTTTAGGCCGGGAGCTGGAGCTTCATAAAGAGAAACTCGCAGACACCGGGTAGAACTGCTCTCTGCCCCACTGAGTTCCAGTATTTTACCAAACCTGGAGAAACAAAAGCAGCAGGTTCAAAGCTAGTTTTTCAGGTGTTCCTGTAGGGGTCACCGGGGGTGTGGAGGCTGCTTTCTGAGAGAAGCAGTTCAGGCTGCCCTTAGGTACGTGTCCCGCCTCGGCCTCCCTGGACACAACCCACGAGCATGGGGCTGGGCCGGGGTGGGCCGTTCCTGGGGTACAGAGTCGAGCTGAGGCCCTGCCAGGCAGCCCAGCCAGCTCACCTGGAAAGTGGCAGCCTGGGGCGGTGCACTCAGGTCATATCCCACAGGGGCTCTCACTGTCCAGGTCCACGAGGTCACACATGTCAGCAAGACTGTGCTGAGTTACCGCCTCTCACTGGCCACTACTTTGGGTTTGTTTTCCATCATATCAAGGTTCTTTGAACAGAGTCTGTGCTGAATTGTCATAGAAAAACTACTGTCCGTGTCCACCACCTAAAGCCCTGCCTTAGCCCTGCCGCTCTGCAGTCAGAGCGCATGACTGAGAAAAGCTTGTGGAAGCCGGAAATGCATGTCACGTACCAAACAGTACTCACTGAGTGTCCTGTAACTTTCCTTACAGTCTGTGTCCTTTGCTGGTTGCCTGGTTTAGCAGTTCCCCAGGCTGCTGCCCTGGCCTCCTGATCCTGATGGTGCCTACCGTGGCTTGTTGGCCCTTTGCCTGAACCTGTGCTGAGGGCTTTGCGTACATTTTTTTTCACGTAGTCACCGCTACAACCCTAGGGGTAGGTGCTTTCACCCCCTCTACTGAAGAGGCAGCTGAGGGTCAGCCTGGTTCCCTGCTGTGTCTGAGGCTCTGTGGCTGAGTGGTGGAACCGGCCTCAGGTACGTGAATTTACCTCTTCAGCATATGTGCTGGGATAGATGTGTCGAAGCAGAGTCACCAGGCCAAAGGGTACGTGAAGTCACAGTACTGGCAGATGCTGGTGGTGGCTCTTTGAAGAGGTTGCCCGGTTTTTACCCATAATGTGTATGCCTGCTTGTTTCCCCAAGCTCATTTGCCAATACGGTATCATTTCCTTTTGCAGTGTGGTTTCAGAACCCATGTATCTTGAATTTGTTTTTCTTCAGTCCACAAGACAGAAATTGTCCTTCAGGTAAAATGTTGAGTAACAGAGAAGGACACACAGTAACTCACAGCGATCTGACCCCTTTCTTACTGAGTTCAGTAACAGAACAGGTTGTTTAGCGTTTGCAAGTAAAATGATTTTTTAAAAATGTTGTAGTTTCCAGAAAACGCCACTGGGGCGAGGGCTCTGGGCCTCGCAGCGTGGTGCCTGCCCCATGCCTATTTGTGGGTCTCAGCGATGTTTCTATCTTATGTTTCACGTTTTTTTAAGAATCCAAGAGTGAGTAGTGTCTATAATCAGAAACTTCTAATTGAGTTCTTTGTCTTCCATTTTAAACAAAGCTAAATTGGCACTTTGGAAAGAACTCAGATGTACCTTTATGCCAGCCCAGGAAGGACACAGTGCCCGAGGGGTGGCCTCCAGCCATTGTTTCTCCTCCTATGGTCACGAAGATCTGCTGGGGACGATCCCCACAGCATGGCGGGGGCTGGCACAGCTGGCAGTGCTCTACACCTCACGGGTATTAACCCCGCTGTCCTCGCCAGCACCCAAGGTTGGGTTGTTACCATTTATTACCTTCTGTCAGAGTTGAGGAAATGGATAAAAAGAAGCTACCCAGCTCATAGGTGACTTCCCACCTGCTAAAACGCACGCTGTGTAAGGGGTTGGCTTAACAATTGGAATTTTTTGGCTCACGGTTTTGAGGGAAAAAGTCCAAAACCACAGAGTCAGCAAGGCTTTCTCCCCAAAGACCGGCACTCTGGGGCTGGTTGCCAGCGCCCCTCGGTCCTTGGGTTTTCCATCACGTGGCAATGCGGTGGCAGCAGCCTCTTCTTTCTCCCTAGCCTCTGCCCCCAGGCCTTCTCTAGGAGGCCCCCAGCCACGGGGTCAGGACCCATTCTGGTCCTGCTGGGCCATGCACCCTAACCAGAGCCACCCATCCAAAGGTCCTGTTTACAGTGCATCACGCCCACAGGACTGGACAGATGAAGTCCTTGTTTTCTGGGGTGCAGGCTACCGTAGCACCCCACCTGTCTGTGCCGGGCCAGGGCCTGTGGGTCCCTGGGAGATTGGCCCGTGCCTGAGGGTCAGAAGGCCTCTCAGTACCCAAAAAGCGGTGGCTGTGCATGTGTGTGTCTTCCTGAGGAAGGGGTCCATTCTAGCACCCCAAAAAGGCAGGGAACCACAGCCTGAGCCCCCTCGCTGTGTTGCTTCAGCCTCCTCCATGCAGTGGCTGTCCGTCACCCACAAGGCATTGTGGCTAGTCTGGTAGTGGGGCCCTGACAGCGGGTCCAAGGCCAGCTAGCGCACCCCGACAGGGCCCCCCCCACCACCGCAGGAGTGCTCACAGCACCAGCCCCAGGTGTACTCGTGCTGCCCCTGGCCTGAGTGAGAGCCACATGGCTTAGTTTTCACAACAAGAAGGAACTGTTTTTTTGAAAAGAAAATACAGAAGACACACCTCTTTCCTGCAGTCACCCCGACCTGCCCACCCTCCTCCCTACAGGTGACCACCCTGTGGGGAGTAGTGGGTCAGCCACGAACAAGCAAATGGGGAACACCCCACCCTTTCAAAATGTTTACTTCCCCCTTTCCTTTTACATTGAAAGTTGTGTGCCAGGTAAATTTTTTGAACCTTTCTTTTCTCACTGAGCATTTTGTCTGGGAGGTGTTTATCAGCACTTGGAAACTACAGCCAGTGTTCATGGAGCAGTGGTGTCACTGAGCATTTGCCCATGAACTGTGGGAACAGTGAAGGCCCTGCAAGGTGGGGCTCTGGTCGTCCCATCTCCACGTGAAAGGTGGGCACAGAGAGGCCAAGCACCTTGCCTGGTGTCACACAGCTGGGTAGTAGAGTGCGTTTTCTTTCCCCTTGTAAATTATAAACCCCTGTCTCCCAGGGCCTATGGCTCAAATGCTACCTCCCCTCTGCTGAGGACAGCTGGGCCTGGGGTGTGCTCAGGGAAGACACAACTACTGGTGTCACCAGGTAACCATCTCGGCCTGACGTGGGTGTTGGCTGTGCACACCCAGCCCTGAGTCCTCAGCTTGAACAAGTCTTGTTGCAGACATGCATTTCCATTTTGTTTGTCAGCAGAGCCTAACTGCCTGCAATTTGCTGACATATCTAGTAGTCACTGAAAGTTCCAGGCAGAATGAGGTCAGAAGAATGATGAATAAATGTTATTTTCCAGATTACAGGTTTGCCATTGGATAGGGTATCTTTTTAACTTCAGAGCTCTGTGAGACATAGAAATTCAGCACGTTTATTTTTAATCTACGGAAAACCTTTCCTGGGTTTAACGAAGAACAGGAAACACAAAGTGTTCAGAGTTAAGGAAAATTCTAGAGGGAAAATGTGCTGTTTTATGCCATGTCCCCTCTTGGGTTTTTCACAGGTCATCAGGGCCGAAGTGGGACCCGTGTGGTGACAGAGGTCAGCTGGATCAGGCGGCTCACCGTTCTGTGACTCTCTCTGCAGGGGGAAAAGGAAGTGGGATCTTTGATGAATCGGCACCTGCACAGACTCGGCAGCGTGTGAACCCACCTGGTGGGAAGACCAGTGACATCTTCGGCTCCCCCATCACTGCCACTTCCCCCTTGGCACACCCAAACAAACCCAAGGTATGCACTCCATTGAGGTAGCAGCGTTGAGCCAAGGACTCTTAACAAGCTCTGAGGCAGATGTCACTGCTGTTAGGAAGACACACAGGGGTGGCGTTGATTGTCCTGAGTGCAGTGATTAGTCATCAAGTTTCAGGTCTCCCATGAGTCATCCAAGAGACAGATCCCAGCCCCGTGACGACTGAACTTGGAGGAGCTGGTCTCTGCGTGCTGCCGGCAGCGAGCCTGTGCTGCAGAAAGGTCGTGCTCATCCCTGGGCGTTGCCGGGTGTGGGGAGTATTTACAACGGTAACCACACAGCACAGGGGTCTGTTCCTTAGGCATTTTTTCATGATTGTTATTTAATTTGGGAAGGATCTGTGATGGTTCTTGATGTGCCTTTTCCCCCAATACTGATGCCTCTGAACCAAGTGCTGTGACTTTGAGTGCGGCCTGTGGAGGTGTCAGTCAGTGCCGCATGCCCTCCCCAGCTGGGACAGGGACCTGATTAAAGGCAGCCTTAGGGGCTCTGCTGCCTCTTGGAGTTCCTCAGCAGGAGTCACTAACGGGTTCTTTTTTGACTTATTTTGTATTATCAAACCAAAACAACATACAAACGTTCCGTGCATGATGTACAATCAGTGGCTCACAATATCATCACATGATAGTATATTCACCAGCATGATCATTTTTTAGAACATTTGCATCACTCCAGAAAAAGAAATAAAAGGAAAAAGAAAAAACTCATACATACCATACCCCTCACCCCTCCCTTTCATCAACCACTAGTATTTCCATCTACTCAGTAGATTTTAACCTTTGACTAATGGTTTTTTTGACCCATTTATTAGAACTCCTGCATTCTTGTGGTCAAAAGGCATGGCCTGGGATGCATTCAGTTCAGTGGTTAGAGCACCTGCCTTTCATGCGGGAGGCCCGGGTTCGATTCCCAGACCCATGCACCCCCCAAAAAAAACCATGGTCTGGTTGCCTAAAGGAGCAAGTTCTTACCTACTTCTGCAGTGACTTATGCCTAGGAAGTCTCGTCTCCAAGGCAGCCTGGCTCAGCTTGCTCTCTACCTGGCCTGTGCTGGCCGTCTCAGTAGCAGTGTGTCTGTCCAGTGTCACATCCTGTAGGAGCCAGGCTTGAGCCTCTGAGTCCTTAATGGACTGATGCTCAAGGGAAACAGAAAGAGAGGTGGCATCTCTCGCTACAGTCTGAACCTTGGCTGGTCCAGAAATGTCCTAAAAGTCAGCAGTTCACTAAGGGCAGGACTTGAACTGGCTGAGCACAAAGAGAAGACACTGCGTGCTGTGAAGTGCTGCGGTGATGTGTGGTCCTGTGAAGGAGCACGGGCCATCAGTGCAGCTGGGGAGAGGAAAGAGTAGACAGAAGAGAACCTCCCTTGGTTTGTTTCGACATAGTGGCACTGGGCACCCCCAGGAGGAAGAAATGGCCAGTTCCAGGTGAGGGGCAGGGGATGTGTACGATAAGCTGGGAGTACCAGAGACAAGGAAGTGACCAAATGCTGGGATCGTGCCAGAAAGACCCAGGGCCCAGCTTGGAGAGGCCACTGCCCAGAGGTGGGGCCGTGCGATCATACGGACTGACTGCCGCAGATAACAGTGCACCAGATATTCAGAATTCCTGGGCCCATGATGACACGAAAAACAGACTGATTTGTCACCTTTGGAGAGTGCCAGAGGACCAATTCATTATCATGGAAAGTGGTAAATAGAGCCAAACATTTCATTGGTGTTTCCTGTACGAACTGTGCCTTGGATTAATAGATGGTGAAGAAAGATTCCTTTTCTTAAAATGGACATTCCAGCCTAGTGAATGAAGAAGGAACGATAAAATTTGAATATCATCGTTTTGTAAACTTGTGATTGAATAACAAATGTAGGCAATGATCGGTAGCTGGTCATATCCCCAGCGAGAGACAACCAGATACCATGGAAGCCTGTGCCCCTGCTGAAGTCTTCTGGTCGAGAAATTCAAGCCTCAACCAGATCAGACTTTGGGTTGATACCTCAAAGTTTCAGTCAGAACAATGCAAAATAGAGGAAACTGACAAACAACAGAGGAAGAGTCTAGAGATTAGAAAGAGACTGGAGACACGCCACCCAAAGGCCGTGTGTGGCCCTCATTTGTATCTTGAGTGAAACCATTCAACAGTTAAGACTAAGATAATTTGAAAACCATGTTTCTAGTATTGAGGACTTTTACAGCCATGAGTCTCTGGTTGTGGCTTTCTGTGGTTGTTCTGAGGGCCATTCTAGAGTCACGTCTTGAAATATTTATGAATACAGTGGACTACCCAGGATTTCGGTCAGGAGCATAGGGTGGGTGAGTCCAGGGCAGCCCTCGCAGGTGCTGTCCTAGCTATGCTGCGTGTTGTGCAGGTCTTCACTGTTAAAATCATCTGAAATGAAAATGCTTTTAAAAATTGAAAGTAAAGTCAAGGTCTTGTGTACCTGGCTGTTTTGTCCTTTTGAATGTGGTAGGAAGTCTCTGAGTTGCATCCTGACCTGACTGCTTGCCTCGTTGTAGGACCATGTTTTCTTGCGTGAAGGAGAAGACCCAAAGTTGGAACCACGAGGTGAGACTTCTGTTTTCTGTCCCTCTCCTGAGCACCTTGCTCTCCTCGAGTGGCTGGTGTGCCCCTAGAGAACAAAGGGGCGTTAATCTCGCCCCTTTCAGGCCACCTGGGTAAAACTATGTGGTCTCATTCACCAGTGCGAGGATTTAGTATTTGACGAAGGCCAGGGACCTGGGCTTAGGTATTCATCCAGGGAAGTGGGCTTGGATGTTTCCAGAACTTTCCAGGTGATTATGGTCTGCTTTTCTTTTTTTTTATATACATGAGCAGGCACCGGGAACCGAACCTGGGTCCTCTGGCATGGCAGACAAGCATTCTTGCCTGCTGAGCCACCGTGGTCCACCCTGCTTTTCTTAACTTATCAATGTGAATCAGCCCAGGCCTTAGAAGAACTTCTCCTTTCCTTAGAAGCCAGCCTTGTTAAGGGTGGGGATCTAAAGCCTTCAGTGAGCCACCAGTAAAGGGAAAGCCATCAGGACTAACATGGAAGAGAAAGCCGAAAAGGAGAGCAGGAAAAGAAGGATGAGACGCAGAAGGAAAGACCTGGTGGGACGGGTTCTCCCCAGGAAGGAGGAACGTGGGCTGGGCACATGGCAGGGAGGGGTCCCAGCTAGTTGGTATCCAGGAGGGAGTGGCTCCACTCATCCCACCTGCATCTCTGAGCAGACTGCAGCCATTCACTTCTGCTTTTGAGACTCCATTCAGCTGTCAGATGGTCCAGAGGATTGGCTTCCCAAAACCTTGCCGGCCCCTAGCTAGGCCTCCTGCTGAGACAAGCTCTGTCTCCTCCTCTCTGAACTCACTTTGAAGAAGTTTGCTTTTCAAACTCAGGTGGGAAAAATGGGAAAGGAGTTGAGCCTGCAGTAGACAGAAATGACTTCTTTAGAACTAAGTCAAGGAGGCAGGTAGTAAGCCCAGTTCTGCATCTGTTAACTCTGAGTCTTGATGCAGGCCAAAGAGTTTTGCTTTATTGTCATCCCTTTTCCTGGTCACCGTGTGAATTTCTTGCAGGCCACTCTACGACACAGACTTTTCATTCACACAGCTTGACTTCTGGGGTGTGGTCAGCCTCTAATGGGGTGGTGTGCTGACTCTGTCCCACAGCTGCAGCGAGCACCCCACCAGGAGATGAGCACGGCGGCCCGAGAGGAGCAGACCGCACCCAGGAGCCAGAGCCCACACCTAGGGTGGACAGCCACGAACCTAGGCTGGGGCCGCGGCCACGCTCACACAACAAGGTCCTGAACCCTCCGGGAGGCAAGTCCAGCATCTCCTTCTACTGAGGAAGCTACTGCTTCCCCGGAGCAGGACAAGACACTCGAGAGCTAGGATATCAAGTATAGTTTCTTTTAGCCCAAGAAAGCGGGGGTGGGAAGCAGGTCTGTTGTGCACCTGAAGCTGCTCGGAGTTTCTGTGGCCATCCGCAAGAGCTGCGCGGGAGGCGGCACCTTCCAGGGTACCGAGGAGACATCTTCACGGGGATAAAAGCACCTCCCCAGGTGTGCACTCATTTGTAATTCCAGATTCTGAGGGAACTATGGTGGGGTGGGTGGGGAGGCGATAGCAGGCTGCGGGCATTTAGGAATGACCGAGACAGCGAGCCCTGAAGAGTTGAAAGGACACCACTGCGAGCCTGTCGTTGCCGTGGGGTAGAGAAAGGAGGCACAAGCAGAAACACTAGTACAGGGTGGCGGGCACTGGACAAGATCCCCTTCTGGTCCCATGACCTGCCACCCTGAGCATGCCACTACCGAGTCCCGTGTCTTACTCAGTCTTTTCCAGAAAATCTCACTTGCTTTTCCTCAGCAGCTTCCAACCAAGACCAAAAAGTTACATCTAAAGTGCTCCGTGCAAGCACTTCACTAATCAGTGTCCCTTTCCCCTTGTTCTCAGCTTATGTTTTCTGGAAGACTTTGTGTCCTGATCCTCCAAAGTGCCCAACTGCCGCCCCCTAAAGCCTCAGCCAGAACGGAGAGGCATGCCTGCCTGCCTTTCCCAAGGGAGTGGCTTTGGTTCCTTTACCTGTCGGTTGTTTGCAAATTGTTCCTTTTTCCTCCCGTGATCCTCAAGCCGAGGCCTTTGCTTCTCACAGGTGTTGTGGGCAGTTGCCCTCACAAGCTGCCGTCCTCCCTCCACAGGGGTCCTCTGGTGTCTGAGGATGTTGTTAATCTATTCACATCCGACTGGACACGGGCTGGGTAATGTGTTCATCTGTTTACTTCATTCCTGTTGGGAAGAAGAGATGCTTGAGGCCTCAGTTTCTTCAGTTCTAATTCCTTAGTAATATCTGAAGAGCTATTTTTTTAAGTACCAGCTTCACATAAATGACTGTTTCTGACGCCTTTCCAGGAAAACTCAGTTATTCAGGTACACCAAAGAGGAGTTGTTGATGCTTAGGCCAGGCTTGTTAAGCTCTGCAGGACAACCTGCAGGTTATAGCCACAAACAGCCTCCCACAGCGGCCAGGAGCGAGTGGCCTCCCAGCAGGCAAAGATGGCAGGCTGACAAGAATCCGGAAGTTTCTCCCAATGAGCCCTCAGGCTGCAGTCTCGGCTCCCTCACCCGAGTCACCCAGCCGTCTGTTAACATGAAGGGTTCTCCTGGGGGCGGCTTTTGGGAAGGGGACCCACGAGGCCCACACCAAGTGGCAGAAGTCACTTCGATTGTTGAAGTCATGTGGAAGCTGGGTGGGTCGCCTTCACTGGCCCTGCTGCCCAAGCTCCGCTTCTTCCCCTTTCCATTTGTCCTGCCAGCCTCAGGGCCAAGAAATGCTCACTGCCTCCAACTTCCAAATAGTCTGCCACTCAGTTCTTTATAGGGAAGTTATTTGGAACACAGAGCAATTTTCTCTCCATTTAAGAACAGTCGTAAATGGCTGTTAGCTTTTCAAGCCCAAGTGCACTAACTTGTGTAACTTACAACGTCAGTGGCATGCTTTAATGATGGAAATGAACTGCCGTGTACAACCGTGTTTTTTATGAGGAAATGATTCACGAGTAGCACGTTGGCTTACCAGGGAGAAACTCGACGTTACAGGCTCGCCCTTGTTCTCTGCCACACCCCTGCTGTCATCTTGTGGGAGGAAGTGCTGCCGGTTCTTGCCCTGGCGGGGATCTGTGCACTGGGGACAGGGAAGCAAAGATGGGAGCAGTCTTTGGGAAGTAAGGAAAATGTGGATGACAGAACCCCCAGTCAGCAAGGATGGAACTTTCCGCCTCCCCTTTCTCCTTCCTGTCCTTTCCCCCTTCTCTCCATGAGGGTGCAGGAACAGGGTTTGGCCTGTCTGGGTGGCCCGTTCACTGGGAGAAGTGGAAGAACTGCATAGAGCATGACCGGTGGCCACGATACTGGGAAGGCAAGCGCCACATGGGACCTTCTGCACTGGGGAGATCTCAAACCTCTGAGCTGCCTTGAGAAATTACTAGTCTGTATTTTTATTAAGCCTTAAACCTTTTTTTAATGCATTTGGTGCCAACATTTTTCTAGAGCTGTAACAACCAAAAAAACCTGTACTCACATCTCAATGTAATTTTGATAGGAACATTGTGTTATTTTTACAAGGCAGAATGGAGTATAACTGTTGAATTAAACTTAGCAATCAAGAACTTAAAATCTTTGCTGTGTGTGTGCTTTCCTTAAACGGCCCAATCTCCATGTTAATTTTCTCAAACATGGATTTAAGGTTTTTCATTGAAAACATTTAGCTCTGAGTAGAAGGACTGGGACCTTGCTGGTGGTGGTCCCAGTTTCTGTATGCTACTGTAAGAAATAGTAAGATTTCTGTAAGAAATGGTGGTTATTTCTTCTATACCACTTGTTTTCCTAAAAACAAAGTACTGGACTTGCTCCTGAGAGTTGTGTTTGTCAGACCCATATATAGAGAGAAGACGGATTGGATGCCTTCCCTCTTCATTTATCTTCCCGAGTCCCAGAAGCAGGCTTTATGTCCTTACCCACAGTACGTGGATTCAGGGTGATGAATCGTTCCAGCCCCCTCTAGGGGCTTCCATACTACTCCTTTGAGGACAGAACATCAGAAAGAAGCCAGGCATAGGTTATGAAACACCCATTTTCATTTGCTTATCCCCACGTGATTTGCAGTAGAGGGCAGCCAGAAATAACCTATTAGCAGCAGCTGTTGCAGCCACAGGTGAGCCGAGGTCTCAGGTCCACAGCTTCTTTCTCCAGAGGCATGGCAGTGGCTCCGCCTGTATGGGGTTGAGGGCCTGCGTAACAGCCAGTTGGGGGTGCACCAGCTGTGGGTAATGTGCTCTTTGTGGGGTGCCTCAGTCAAACCTTGCACTGCTCCCACTTAATCACATCCAGAGTTGACCATTCATTTCTTCTGGGCTCCCCTCTTTTTATTTTTTCCCCTGTTCTTAATCCTTAGCATTCTTAAAGGATAGCACTAGTGAATTTTTTGTTTTATGAGTGGCTGCAAAGCAATGCTTTGTAAACTTCAATTAACAAAAAATGTTACAGGGACTGAGGTGCCCCCCTTATCAGACATGAGAGGCATCCACTTAGAAATCAGACGGCAGGTTTTGAAACTTGCCCATCTTTCATATAAAGGATCTTGTAATGAGGAAAGAAAAACCTGAATCCCAAACTATTTTTCAAGATCAGAGAACTGTGTATCTTGAAACTATCTTTGAAGATCAATCTAAGTCTACTCTATTAGGAATTCCCTTAGATTGAACTTTCTTTGCACTATCTGGTAAACAGCAAGGATTCAGCAAGTCATCTTGTTACGTTTTGTTTAATTTTAATGCAGTTTCAAGCAACAAATCTGCCCAGGTCCTGTGAGCCATCAAAATAAAGCTGATGGCCCAGTCAGTGGCTCCTTGTGGCAGAGGTGACTGTTCCTGCAGTAGCATGCTACTTCAGAGGGTTCAAAAGGGTTAAATTTCTGCAAAAGGCCCAAGGTGGAAGTTTTTCTCTTGCTCACCAGGGAGAACTAAATATATTTTATCCATTTGTCCTGCTGCCTTTTGAGACTTTCAATTCGTTTCTACCTAACATTGACTGCACACTTACTATCTGCTAGAAATAGAGCTAACTAAATCTCTTGTGGGTTAATTCACTTAATCTACCAGTGTTCATAGTACACTAATATTTTCTGGCTGTTTTGCAGGTTTGGAAATGAAGACTTAGATTCAGTCACTTGATTAGGATCAAAATCCAGGCAGTCTGCGTCTGAAACTTTAGAACCTCATATAACCTACCTCTGAGTGGAGCAGGTGAACATGTATACAGCAAATTGTGTTGCAAGGGTAAAATCTGTACAAAATATAGTAGTGTTTAGGGGTGTCAATGACCGAAGAATTCCTTGTTTGGGTGTAATTGGGATATGAGGGTTCGCGTTGGCTCTGAAGCATTTCAGAAGGTGAAAGGGGAGCATTTAAGCAGGCACTGATCTGGTTTTCGACCAGAATTCACAGCACCTATGTGGCCTACGTAAATCCCAGGCTGAAAATGTTAGTTGTGGGTTCAAAGAGCCCCCGATGCCCTGCAAAAGAAAAGACAAACCCTGCAGAGCAGCTCATTTTAAAACAGCCTCAATTTCACAGATGACGTCCCATGGAACACTAGCTAGAGGGGGTTGGGGGAGCCTGAGCAGGGTGCAGAATCAGACCTGAAAAGTTTGATAATGGAACTCAGATACCAAAAAAGAGCTGAAACTGTAAGGAATAAGCGCCTATAAGAACTGGTAAAATATAAGAAAACCAAATAGGGCAAATAGAAAAATTTTAAAGTAACCACTGAAACGAAAAATGCAATGGACAGGTAAAATAAGACAGCAGAAAAACGAGGATCTGAAGAAGTTACACAAAAAAGCAGGGCAGAAACAGACTAAGTTACAGGATTTTAGGGTGGGACGAACTCGCATCTGGTTGGACGCAGAGGTGTTCTCAAGAAGCGCTGGGCCGCGCCGTGGGGACGCGCAGCTCCGCGGTCAGGCTGCACCAGTGCTTAGAGGACCGCGGGCGCCGCGCCACGGCCGCCCTGGAGGGAAGCGCCGCCACGGGGCTTCCAGGGACGTTCCTGCTTGTAAACGGGGGCGGGCTGAAGTCCAAGCAGAACCGTTTGGGAAACATCATACACCCCTGGTCTCGAAGCCCGGGCAGGTCCCCGGGCGGCTCCACCGGAAATGCGTCCTGCCCAGCCCAGCCGAGCTTCCGCCCCCGCCACCCGCGAGACTCGCGAGACCCGCTTCCTCTCACGCTAGGCGACCCCTGGCGGCGCCGAGCGGCGGGGCTCCGGCGCGGGGGCGGGACTTCCGGCGCGGGTGGGGCTTCCGGCCAGTGAGTGACGGGCGCGGCGGCCGAGCCTGAGGCGACAGCAGCAGCGGCGGCGGCGGCGGCGGCGAGGACCTGCTGCGGCCTGCGGACCCTCGCGGCGGCCGGACGGCGGGCCGCGCTGGCGGCGGCGATGGCCGCGATGATGGAGATCCAGATGGACGAGGGCGGCGGCGTGGTGGTGTACCAGGACGACTACTGCTCGGGCTCGGTGATGTCCGAGCGGGTGTCGGGCCTGGCGGGCTCCATCTACCGCGAGTTCGAGCGCCTTATCCACTGCTACGATGAGGAGG
>PVIY010037466.1:0-24643 GCA_004026745.1 Myrmecophaga tridactyla
AAAAATTTAAGTATTTAAACTATGGATTTTTTTGTGACAAGCATCATGATTGGCCACCTGAAATCATTCACAGCCCATATTTCTCTTGGCTTCCTCTATCATAATGTTACAAAAACCTAAGACGTTGACCTTCACGTAATCTTGCAGCTCAGTAGCCAAGGACCTGGTTTTAGAAAATGAGTCATAGCAGAAATTGCTTGGTGGGTCTCCTGGGAAAGCATTTTAAAAGCAGATGGAGCTAGCAGGCAGGTCTTTTTATTTCTGCCCCTTTTTACTCTTCCTATTCTTCCTATTCTGTGTTCTTTTATGAGATAAGTAAATTCCTTATTTATTTGAGTTGATTTTTTAACGTTTCCTTTTGCTTGCACCAAAATATAATTCTGATATTTTTAAATGTATTTATTGTCATTTTCCACATATTCCATATGCGTGTGCATGCACATACGCACATATTTGCACAAATATGTGTAATTGCAAAAGAAAATAAGTTGCAAAAATAAAAGATGTTTGCATTTACAATATTTTTGTGAAAACTGTCTAAAAAAGAAAGTCATATGGAGATTTTATATTAAACCAAAAGGCTGATCAAGTTGAAGTCATCTTCTCCCAAACACTAGGGCTCTAATGAAATCTAAACTGCTGCCTGAACAAAAATAGTTGTTCTGTGAGTATGGCCTGTATTTGTGGCATTCAGTTCAATATCTACAGGAAATGCAGAAGTATGAATTCAATACAAGAACATTTAATAAATGATTTTTTTCTATTTCTTCTGTACTTGTATGTGGAGCTAAACTTAGAGACTCACAACCATTTGAGTACACTTTATGGTTCAGCTGCAGTGATTACCAAGGCTTTTGAATTCTTAGGGAGTTCTCTATTTGAACCCAAATGGCATGCTGAAATAAAATGTTCCTTATTTTAATAGATGTAAGATCCCCAACTATTGGTATTTTTTGAAGAATTTCTTTATTTGCCAGTAAACTCAAAAAGAACATTTCAGCACCAAATTTTACTAAATGTAATGTCACTAATATATAACAAGGACTCCAGTAAACTAATCAAGACCCATCTGGAAATGGTGGAGTCACATCTCCATCTAATCAAAAGGTCACACCCAAATTGGGCATGTCGCATCTCCACGGAGATAATCAAATCAGATGTTCCTACCCTACAATGTTGAATCAGGATTAAATGAAACAGCTATTACCACAAGATTGAAACAGGATTAAAACATAGCTTTTCTGGGGTACATAATAGATTCAAACCAGCACAACCCCTATATACTGTAATAGCCCTGTCTTGCAAAAATTGCTTTTCACCTTCCATAAGAATTCACACATTTTACCATTGCTGTATTTCACAGGGCCTGTGCTCCACTTTTTCAACGATTCTATGAAAACACTTTCAGTGCCTTAGAGATATATTGAATTCTGCTTCCCTCAAATTTTTCCATCCAATTTTAAGTTTTAAAAGAGGGTACTTCAATAACTGTTTCTTTGACATGACTGATTCTTCATTTATTTTTCTGATGCTAAGAACTATGTCTACCCTTTGAAATCATTTGGCAACAGGGGTACACATTCAAATAAATTTAAGTATGAAAATCATAGTAATTTTAAAACTTTCTACTAACATACATTTTAACTTTTATATTTTGGCATTTCATAACAATATAGAATTCTTTCAAACATGCTGTCAACTTTTGCTATTCTCCTGGTTTCATCTTATCTACAAATTAAATTATTGACAGCATTTGTGTATAAATTGCTTGAAATATTCCATGTTTTCAAAATGTTGGCAGTGATTATACTAATGCTACAGAAAACAAACTTAAAAAAGAATTGAAATCCGGGACCATTATTTATCATCCGAGAAGTCAAGATGCATTTTTCTTTCTAACTTTTTATGTTTTGGGAGAAAAATGAATGTATTCTGGTAGTTTTTTAAGCACCTAATGGTTCCAAACTTTCTATTTTTCCAGAAACAATGTCAACTAACCTACTTGTTTATAATTTTCAATAACACTTTTGAGACTTTGAATAACCATTTCAACTATACTGAATGAAAAATTAGGTTAGCTAAATGTAGGCAGAATCGTCATGTAAGTATAAATATTTTTTAAACTTTCAAATTTATCAATGATACATAGAATATACTTATGACACTTGACAAGTGCTCTAAACTCACTTTTCTTAGTTTTTTTCTCTACTGAAAACAGAGATAGAATATTGTATGCCTCCTTTCAAAAGTCATGAAATGGATAATATGCTCATTACTTCCTCTCACAAGCACTGGTCATAATTTAATCACATGTCCATAGACAACTACATGCACTGTGTGGGAAATATACTTTTATTTGTCATACATGCCTATCTAAAACAGGGTAACTGATATTTGGTGAGAACCACCACTCTTCTTGATATAGTAGCAGTGAATGTTTCTTTTAAACTGTAAATCAGATCCTGTCATTCCTCTATTCAAAAATGTAACAGTTCCCATTTCATTCAGATAAAAGCCAAAACTCTAGCAGGAAACATATTGCTTACATACAGTATGGTATTAGTGGAAGGATGGACACATAGATCAAAAGAACAGAAGAGAGAACCCAGAAATGGAATCCACACAAATATACAAATATATCACAATGATTCCAAAGCAATTCAATTGAGGAAGGATAGCATTTTCCACAAATGGTACTGGAGCTTGAACATCCATAAGCAAAAATAATAATAATAATAATTTCACCCTAAACCTCACACCCTATGCAAAAATTAACACAAAATGATTATGGACTTAAATGTAATATATGACACAATAACACTTTTAGGAAAAAAATATGGGAGAAACATTTCAGGATCTAAGACTAATGAATTATCAGAGTTGATACCAAAAGCACAAATTATAAAAGGAGGAATTTATCTATTGGATATTAAATAATTAAAAGTCTTTATTTTCTAAAGACCTGTTAGGAAGATGCAAACACAAGCTATAGAGTAAGAAAATATTTGTAAACCACATATCTGACAAAGGACTCGTGTATAGAATATATAAATAATTCTTAAAACTCAGTAAAAACAAAGAAATTCAAAAATGGACAAAAGAAATGAAGGGAAATTTCATTGACTAGGATATAGAGGTGGCAATTAAGCAGATAAAAAATGCTCAACATCACTAATCATTAGGGAAATGCAAATTAAAACCACAATTAAATATCACTACCCAACTATAAGAATGGCTAAAATTAAAAATAGTGACAAAACCATATGCTGGTAAGGTTGTGAAGAAACTATACCACTCATACATAACTGGTGAGAATATAAAATGAGAAAGCAACTCTAGAATATTAAATGCATACTTCTAATATGATCCAGCAGTTGCACCTGTGGGCATTTATCCCAGAGAAAGGAAGATTCATACAAATACCTGTACATGAATGCTCATAGCAGCTTTATTCATTATATTTTTTTAAAATGGAAATAGCCCAAACACTATTCAGGAGTTGTGAATACACTATGATACATCCACATCATGGAATATGATCTAATAAATAAATTGGAACATACTGTTGCTATATGCAACAACTTGGATGAGTATCTAGGGAATTATGCTGAGTGAAAAACACTAATCCCAAAAGGTTATATATTGTATAATTCCATTTATTTGACATTTTTGGAATGACAAAATTTTAGAAAATGGGCATCAGGTTAGTGGTTGCGTGGGGTTAGGGATGAGGAGGGGAACATGAGGGACGTGGGTGTGGCTATGAAAAGGCAACACAAGGGATCCTTGAGGTGAGTGTCCGGTATCTTAACTTGGTGATGGACACATGAACCATATGTGATAAAATTGTGTAGAGATACATATACACTCACATACACAAATGATGTCAAGTTTGGATAAGATTGCTGCCTTTCATCAGTGACAATATCCTGATGGT
Source organism: Myrmecophaga tridactyla (assembly GCA_004026745.1). Classification (NCBI taxonomy): domain Eukaryota; kingdom Metazoa; phylum Chordata; class Mammalia; order Pilosa; family Myrmecophagidae; genus Myrmecophaga; species Myrmecophaga tridactyla. The sequence continues at coordinate 3,938 of PVIY010037466.1, forward strand.
GATATGGTATTATAGCTTTGCAAAATGCTACCATTGGGGGGAACTTCTATGTCATTTCTCACAATTGCATGTGAATCTATAATTACACCAATAAAAAGTTCAATTAAACAAAAAAGACAAAACCCTCCCAATGGTTTAAAAAGGCTGTGGGTTCTGACCCTCCATTTCCGGCCTAAACTTGTTCCTCCCACATTCCTCGTTGCTTATTCCCTCGGTCACAGTAGGCTCTTGGGTATTCCTTATGCATACCAGTCACCGTCCTGCCTCAGGAACTTCACTTGCTGTGTTTCCTGCCTCAAGTCATATTTCCTCTGATATCAAAATGACTAAGTCTTTCACATCCTTCTAGTTTTGGTTAAATGCCACCTACTTGATAAGCCTTCCATGATCATCCTAAGGAATAAAACAAGTCCCAATCACTACCAAACCTCTTACATATTCTACAATTTATCTTGTTAGCATATTCATAGCTTATCATCCTCAAATACACCAAACACATCCTTAGGTATTGTGTTTGTTGTTTATTGTCTGTCAAGTCCCCAACCAGAATATGAGCTCTGTAAATTCAAGCATCTCACTCCCTCTGTCTTCCTCTCAAGTTTAACTATTTGAACTATTCCAAATTCTTTCTTCCAAATGCAGGCTCCCAGAATTTTTAAGGGTTTAAACATTTCAGGAAAATTGTGAGCTTATCAATGTTTAAAATTGGGTCTCTGGGAAAAAAAAATATGGAACTATTAAACTTTACCACCAGAGAAAACCCAAATACTGTGTCAAACAGTAGGGACATTCAAATCAATAGGCCAAGCCCTTGATTTTGAGGCTTCTTTTGTGAAGCTTATGTAGGTAGTGGAGAAGATAAGCCTACTTACAAGTATTCCTAAGAGTCACCTCCAGAAGGACTCTTTTGTTGCTCAGATGTGGCCTCATTCTTTCTAAGCCCAACTCTACAAGTGAAGTCATTGCCTCCCCATTACATGGGACACGACATCCAGGGGTGAAAATCTCCCTGGTACCAGGGATGAGACTGGCCCTGGTACCATGGGATCAACAATGCCATCCTGACAAAAAGAGGAAAAGAAGTGTAACAAATAAGGTAACAGTGGCTGACAGAGTTCAAATAGAGCTGAGAAGCTACTCTGGGGGTCACTCTTATTCAAGCTTCAGTTAGACATTGCTACCTACCATAACTTGCCAAGCCCCAACCAAAGCCATTCCAGCCAATCCTAAAGAACTCCTAGGGAAATATATAAGATTCTACAAAGGTTCCATGCGCTAGGGTAACTTTCCAGAAACCTACAACCTCCAAATAGGTCCTGGGACCAGATAAGTACTGAAATTTAGAGAGCTTAGCCTCTCAAGAACATCAGCTAGTTTCATCTCCCTATCCCATATTATCAACAGCCCCTTCCAGCATGAAAAAGTTAGAATGGCCACTGCCTAAATAACCCTAAAGAGTGAGAGAAAGATTGAAGGTGATGATGGAGTTATACAGAGAAAGTAGAGTTTAACAGATGAGTATGATTGCTAAATCATTATATTGATATTTCTTTTAGTTCCTAGTATCTTAGAGCAGCTAGAAGTAAAAACCTAAAATTGTGGCATTGTAACCAATACCAAACTCTGAAACATGTACTACAACAAATTTCAATGTGCTTTGAAATGTATTGCTTTTTTGTATATATGTTATTTTTTACAAAAGAGAAGGAAAAGTCAATTGTGATGATAAATATATATATATATATATATATATGTATATATATATTTCTTTTAGCCTCCAATGTTCTGGAGCAGGTAGAAGGAAGAATCTGAGATGATGGTATGGTGGCCCATGACAAACTCTGGGATCTGTCCTATAACTACTTGTTGAAGAGTGCTTTGGAAACTATTGCTTCCTTCTTTCTTTGTTTTGTATATATGTCATTGTTCTAGTTTGTTAGCTGCCGGAATGGAACACACCAGATTTGAATTGGCTTTTAATAAAAGGGGATTTATTTTGTTAGTTCTTCAGGGGAAAGGCAGCTAACTTTCATCTGAGGTTCTTTCTTATGTGGGAAGGCTCAGAGTAATCTCTGCTGGCCTTCTCTCCGGGCCTCTGGGTTCCAGCAACTTTTCCCAGGGTGATTCCTTTCTGCATCTCCAAAGGCCTGGGCTGAACTGCGAGTGCTGAGATGAGGTATGCCGAGCTGCTTGGGCTGTGCTACGTTGAGCTTTCTCATTTAAGCACCAGCCAATTAAGTCAAATATCATTCATTGCAGCAGGCACACCTCCTAGCTGACTGCAGATGTAATCAGCAACAGATGAGGTTCACGTACCATTGGCTCATGTCCGCAGCAACAGAACTAGGTGCCCTCACCTGGCCAAGTTGACAACTGAATCTAACTACCACAGTCATATTATACAATTTAAAAAGTTAAGAAAAATTGGGTTTCTGGAAAAGAAGTATGTGAATATATATATATTAGTTTATTACAAGTTTTACTGCTATAAAGGGCCCATAACTTGAAATTTACAAATAATCATAAAGTATGTAGTTCTCTTTTTTGAGCATTTATTTTTAACAATTCCAGGGGTCTTCTTTTTTATTATAAAGAATATACATTATTAATCACTGGTATTGTGGGGACCATAAAGGTGGAATTATAAATCAGTGCAGCCATCATGTTACCCAGATCTATACTTGGCTCCCCCCACCATGCTACTCTCATACTCACTACCAAGTCCCCTAAAACCAGCCAAGTCCTTTAAATGTGAGTAAAGGAAATAGCTTCAAGGAGAGACAGTTTTTACAAGTGATTATTAGAAGAATGCACAATAGCCTACTTCAGACAAATCAACTACAAAAATCATCAAAAAGCAGGGGGAGAGCAGGTCCTGGTCATTAAAATGAAAGATTTAACTAGAAATAAAATGCACACAATACTCTGGGTGGGAGCTCTGCCATCTCTGTCCTGTGTGACTCATCAGGCATGGGGAATGCAGGGGTCAGGACCCACCATGGCTCACTTCCCAGGGCACGTGGAGTCCAGGGATGCTGGTTTACTTTCTTCAGCTGAAAGAATATTGGAAGTTTCAGAATCATTTCAGAAAAATCCAGAATAATTTCAGATCAGATTACCATTTCTCCCGAAATCCAATATTTTAATAATTCTATTGCCAACAATAGTGTCTCCCAGCATGTGTTTAATCACTATCCCATGTAGCAAAGTAGACAAGTAGATACGCACATCATTGACAAACAAGTATAGTTCCAACATGACTACTGATTGATATTTTGGTTATTTTTATGAATAAGACAAAAGTGAATCAATGAAGATATGTCAGAACTTCTCCCTTTGGTCAACAGTGTGTTTCTTCGGTAAATCAGATCATCGTTTTTGAATACCAGAAGAAAATATCCTTAATTTTTTTATGCTAGTCACAATCAGATGGCTATAGACATTTTAAGTTTTAATTGAATTATTAAAATTTCTCCATCACTTTGTTAAATGGAGACAATGAACAAAACAATAAATCAGTCACTGTTGTGCAATTTTGCCAATTTCCACAACCTATTTCAAGCCACTAACAGGGTTTCACTGAACAGTAAGATTGTGGAGGTATATGAAGTAACACACCATCTCATAATACTTTCACCATATTGATACAATAGCCATAAATATTTCTAAGAGTGTATAACAGTAAAATGTAATTAAATAATTGGGAAATGACTAGTTTTAGATATTTTTGTTTGTTCGTTTTAATATAATCTATTCAATGAAAATTTATATCTTTAAATTTTAATAATGTTTATTTTAACAAAGAGCTCACAAAATACTGAACATTTAATCATGGGTTATTGTAAACTAGTGGAGACTGCCTTTAGAACACACTGCTCCTAAACTCTTCCTTGTTTTTTTTTTTTATTGCATAGCATTTATCACTTTCAAACATACCATGTATTTTAATACTATGTTTATTACTTTATATGGTTTTTTATTGTGTGTATCAAAATAAAAGTTCTACAGGGGCAGAAATTTTGGTATGTTTTGTTCCCTGTCAAGTCTTAAGTGCTTGGCACATTGTAGAAACTTTCTTCCCTCTCCTCCCTCACTATTTAATATATTACTATAAACTGAATTGTGTTCCCCAAAGAGATACTGTTTTGGTTTGCTAAAACTGCCAGAATGCAATATACCAGAAATGTAATGGCTTTTAAAAAAGGGAATTTATTAAGTTGCAAGTTCACAGTTCTAAGGCCATGAAAATGTCCAAATTAAAGCATCAAAAAGAGGTTACCTTCACTCAAGAAAGGCTGATGCCTTCTAGAACATCTCTGTCAGCTGGGAAGGCACCTGGCTAGAATCTACTGGTTCCCTACTCTGAGCTCCATTGTTGTCAGCCTCTATTTCTGTGGAGGTTCCTCACTTGGCTTCTCCAGGGCTGGATTTCATTTCTTGGGTCCCCTTGGCTCTCTCCAGTTTCTGGCTTGCTTAGTATCTCTTGGGAAGTCACATGGCAGCATCTGCTGGGCCCTGCTTATCCACATGTCTGGGTAATGTCTTGGTTCTGAATGCTATACAATGTTTCCACTTTTAAAGGATTCCTTAAATGGGCAGAGTCACAGCTCTATCTAATCTAGGTCACACCCACAATTGAATGGATTATATCTCCATGGAAACAGTCTAATCAAAGAGTTCCACCCTAAACAATATTGAATGAAGTTTAAAAGAACATGGCTTCTCTGGGGTACATAACATTTTCAAACCAGCACAGATATGTTGCATTACTAATCTAGAGAGTGGTCTTATTTGGAAATAGTGTTTTTACAGATGGAATCAGGCAAGTTAAAATGAGGTTGAGGTCGTACTTGCGTAGGATGGGCCTTTAATCCAATATGACTGGTGTCTTCATAAGAGGAAGAAATTCGGACACAGATAAATAGACGGAGTTAGAGTACATCAGGGATTGCTGTCCAGCCATCATCAAAAGCTAGAAGATGCATGACACAGGTTCTTCTCTACAACCTTCAAAACAAACATGATACTGCCAGTACCTTGATTTCAGACTTCTAGCCCCCAAAATTGTGAGACAAGAAATTTCTGTTGTTTTAAGCCTTCCAGTTTTCGACACTATATATAACCCTACACATACGTTAATACGCATATGTACACATACACATATACATAAAACACATACATATATACATATATATAATCATATGAAATTAAGAACTGATTTTCCAAAAGACTCTTCCCCAAAAAAGGTTTTAAATATTTCATAAGCATTTGCGTTTTTCATCAGAAAAGAAAATTTGTCAAACTTTCAAAATTTTCTTGCTAAAATTGGAATGTAGAAATGATCACAAAGTTTTCATGTCACCCTGGTCTCATTTTGTACTCCAGCTCTATCATTTTTTTCTATAATATAGGAAGGGGTAATGACTCTCATTTTTAGAATCCCTTACTGGACACAATTCAAAATGAATTCAGTAGTTCTAAAGAGTGCCCTTCAGGAGCGATATGGTATCTCTTTTATAAGAGTCATCTCATCAGTAGCATGTCAGTGCTAAATGAAGTTGCCTTTCAGTATCTAAAATCCATTAGATTTGATGATTATTTTGATGATCATTTTATACCTCCCAACATCACATAAATACATTATAGAGAATGTAACCAAACACAAGTGACTGAAAATGACAAATCTGTCTCTCAAAACAAGATCATTTTTGGAGATCAAACTCATAGATTAACATGTACTCATTTTCAAAGGATGGTATTTCTCTCACTAGCTTTATTGGCCTATAACTCTTATAAGTCAGAATGAGGAACTCTCTTATTTTTGCCTTAAGCAGTCTCACAGTTTTCACTCTTCTGCTCCATAAACTGCAGTAGATTGAATTATAAATACTAAACTAGTGTGATGAGCTGCCGGATTATGGAGTCTCTACCCACTTTCAGATTTGTGACTTTCTTTTCAGAGGACTTCTAATCTACTCCAGACCTTTCCCACCACAGGCTATGGGCAAATTATTAATACTCACACCTTCTTTCTTCGTCTTTGCAGATCAAAGACAGGGATTATGCAAATGTCTTGACTAATCAGGAAAATACAAGTGCTAGATAGAAATGTAGGCATGGCCACTGTAAGAAGATTTGGAAAAGGCCCAGTCATTGGAATACTGCAAAGCATTCTTTTGGCGATAGAACTGAGTCTGGGGATTTTTCCTACAGAAATTGGAGAATGGAAGAGAGTGAGAATTTAGCTCCTGAAATGGGATCAGTGTTAGCCAACTCAAAGGGCTGAAGAGTTTTTCAGTGTATTTTCTTAGACTGAGACCACAAGAAAAAGTCATTTAAACTCTCTGTATATCATTAATCATTTTTTAAGTTTGGAACTAGATGTTCTATGATATTTCTTTCAGCTCTGTGATTTTATGAAAATATTTTTGCATCTGTTCCTATGCCCCAAAATGGGAGCTATATGTTTGGGAATAACAGTAACTCTCCTGCCTTCAAGAAGAGTGTGATACATCAGCCCCAGTGTCACTGTTAAATAAGTAAACCTAATGCAAGTTTATGCTATGGTGACATTTTTTAATCCAGAATAATCTCTCAGAAAATTTTGATTAAGCAAGGCATGTTTTGTAACATTCCTCATCTTCTTTCAATGTCTTCCTCCCCAGATGAAACTGCATTTATTTTGCATATAAAAAGTCTTGCATAAGTAGGCAATGATGGCTCAGTGGCAGGGTTCTTGCCTGCCATGCCAGAGACCTGGGTTTGATTCCTGGTGCCTGCCCATGCAAAAAAAAAAGTCTTGCATTCAGCTAATAATTAACCCTTCTAATGTTGTAGCCAGAAACGGACTTTTCTGAATAATTTACATGCACGTGGCACGTAATTATTAATAAAGTAAGTGTTATTGTGGTTCTTAAAACAGAGTTATCATCATTTACAGATGAGAAATCCCAGGAGCAGCAATGGCAGGAAACTATGCATGGTTATTACATAGTTTCTGAAGGTCAAGATTTAAAATGAACTCCAGGTGTCACAACAACTGCAGTTGAAGTTTCTCTTTCTTCCATAGCATGCTGCCTACAGATTCGAAGTTCCATTGATGGCTTCTACCCCTGCAGAGCAGGATGGATCCATGGACAATACTATAGATGCAGGGTCTGTGGTGCCATTAGTAGGGAATGAGCTTCAGTGATTTTTATGCTGCAGGTCTGGGAAAATATAAGATGGCAATTATAACTGCTCTAAGAATTTCTAAAAATGGGAAATAAGTGGGCTGAAAATCTAGGATCTAAATTTAGTAATAAAATATCCATTCCATCCTAACGTGGCTAATTATTAGTATCAAACAAAAAAATCTGTCTACTTTATAACATAATTTATATAGTCATGGATAGTTCCCTAACAATCTCAAGGGTTGAGTCATATAAGAAAAGTTAGGAAAAAAGAAGAAAAAGGATTTTGGGAAATTCTAAACGTAACAAAGGAATACATTTAACTTCAATGTCAATATGCTGTAGTAATGGGGATAAGAGCCATTATTCCAAACCTAGCTTTTTTCAACACTTTCCACATGTACTAACTTTTCTTAGTGTATGTATGCATGCGGTTTGTTGTCTGCATGTGGGTGTGGGTATGTATTTTCCTAAACTACCACATAAAGTAAATCATTAATTGACAGAAAAATGTTTTCTGGGATAAAATAAAAAATATATGTTAAATTTTATGCTATCAGTATATTTAATTGACTTGTTTTTAATTCATTGAACATTTAGCAAATGTTTACTATGCATCAAAGATTAGGCTAGATATGTGGGCAACAGTGGAGAAATAGCTATAAAGCCCTCTCGCATGGGCTATTAGTCTTGAAAGTTAGACAGATATTAATGAAATAATCATACTTTTAAATGTAAAATTACCAATGAAGGAGTAAAGTAATACACTAAAAACAAAAAGGAACAGGCGTTTCAAAAAAAATCAGTTCAGAATTAGGTGCTGTTGGCAAAAATGTAACTTTGGTGCATTGTTGAGTTTCTTTTTCAAGTGATGAAATATAAGCATGATCCTGAAAAAGGGCATATGGAAAGGCAACTCAATTCTGATTAATGTAGTCTAGAAAAGAGGAAAGATTACACCAGGCTATCTAATGATGCCAAGCAAAGCATACCTTCTATCAGAACTGTAAATATGATATATGAAAGAAGCTTAGCCTAAAATTAAAAAAAAGAAATTGTTTTAATTGCAACTCAGATTTTCTGTTCACATTGATCTGAAAATAATGTAGCAAGTAAAACCCAAATCATGTATCAACCCATGACCCAAGACAAAGATGTTACAATTATTTGGGAAAATAAATTGAGACACAGTGGTTAGGCTTCTTAATAACCATTTTAGTCAGATCCTGAAATATCTTTAATAGCTTCACTTAGGCATGGGCAGAAATGGTCTTTGGATTAATGATGTTCCTGATGTTCCTTGATGTTTCTTACTCTTTGAATTAATGAGATGGAACAAACTGTTGGAGTCAGCAAAAGAAGTAAATACTGTACATCAATTTAAGAGGAAACTCAACAAGTTTTCCTATAAGGAAAGAACATAGCAAAGTTATTTGCAACTATCTTTTCTTTTAGTATGCTTTTATTTTTTGGAAGTTAGGTAAATGGAATAACCATACTTTAACTTATGTTTCAGCAATCAAAAATATGGTGTATCTTTTCTTGCATATTACTTTTCACATTCTAATGTTTTTTTGTTGTTGTTGTTTTATCATTTGAGGACCTACATTTCCTGATAATTACATGCAAGGACATTTATCTTCAAAGCCTTATCAAATTAAATGGTAGAAATCCAGTGGTATCAGGTTTAATGCAATTCTGTGCTTTCTGGACTGGTGGAATCATTTGATAAAAATGTATATTTTACATATAAAGATAAAGATATGCACTTGATAAAGATATACAGTTTTAGGGCTATATCAAATATTTTAAATGGAATAAATTCTCCTAGATTATTAAACATCATAATAAATTTCAGTAATTAGTGGGGAAACGATAACCATGAACATAATGAAACAAAACTTGTTTTCACAGCATATTATTGGTGATAAAAGTTTAGGAATTATTTTCATTTGGGTGTCAGTTGATAAAAATGGTTTTGCTCTCCTAACTTTTCTATATGTAAAAAGAGATAATTATCCTTTCTCCAACACCTATTATAAGAATCTTTTAGAAATAACATAGTAGCTGTGAAAGGCACATTATATAATTCTTAGCTTTAAAGTGTACTTCAGTATAAAATGACATTATTTTAATTTTAAGATCTTATCTATAATATAAACCCTAAGCAAAATAATGATATTGCAACCCCAGTACTATTAACATAATTTAAAAACCGTGTACTATTTGTTATACTGTTATACAGCAAAAACTGGTTAGCTAGGTAGTAAACTGTTTCAGTTTTAATTCTCAAGTACACAGATTACATTTTCTAGCCCCCCTTGTAAGTGGAATCATATGACTGAGTGCCAGGCCATGAAATGTGGACAGACAATCGTGATTTAAAACACCTTTAAAGCTAACACCCAAAACACCCATGTATATTTCCACACCTTCCCTCTACTTCTGTCTGCAGTTGTATCCAGAAGACTCAGCAGTGGACTTCTAACTTTAGTTACGGAAGTAGCCTAGACCCTGAATGACTGCATGGAGCAGGACCACCCCCAACCCCATTCTACTAATACGTATCAGACTATGAAATGGACACAAAGTGAGGCTTTGCTGAGAGGAGACACTGAGATTTCGAGGATGTTTGATACAGCAGATAAAGTTTACTATGGTAACAAATATGGTGGTATATATAAGACTCTGCTTGAGTCACATGTGATGAGAGAAATAGCCCTATAATGTTTCAGACTCACATTCTTCTTACCCATTGTCCCTTTGTGGCAGTTGCTGCTAACTGATTCTATAAATGTGTCCCCTGTTTTCCTTCAGTAATATTTACCCCACGTTAAATTTTGGCTAGTCATTGGGGCATAGCAAAAGAATACATTTCCTAGCATCCCTTGTAGCTGGCTGTGGCCATGAGGCTGTGTCTGCCAATGAATTGTGAGCAGAAAGCATGTGTGACTTGAGTTGTTCTTAATAAAAAGCAATTTTTCCTTTCATTTTCCTGCCAGCTGAGTCATGGGCATGGCAATAAACAGCTTCTACCATGTAGAAAAGGGAAAGTATCCTACTGGATGGCAAAGCACTGACATGAAACAATCTTGGTTCCTAAGTGACAGCATGGATTAGCCCACATGACAGGGAAATAAAGTTCCATCTCGCTTATTCCACAGTATATTTTGGCCTCATCATCATGGTAAATGAATCTGTATATTAGCAAATCGATAGTATTGAATTATCTGACAAACCCAGATAATGAAACTCATTTATTCAATCCTGAATTTGGATGGTGAGCAAGCTCCAGTTATACCTGCAAAGTCTCGGAATTTTCTCTATTATCAAGTTCTCCTAAACCCTATTATCCACTGACTTTGGTCTTCTCTCTTCCTGAGTGATCGCCTTAATAAATTGAAATGAAAATTGCCCACTTCACTTGTATTTTCCAGATTTAGAAGACATCCTCCTAATATCGTCCATTTTTATACTAATAAATTTCACCCACACCATTTCTCCCTCTTGTGTTTATTCTATGTATATTATAAACATATAACACATATATAGGCCTGCTACGGTAATCAATTGGCCCGCTATAGTAACCAACAGGCCTACTGTAGTCAACAATAAACACAAAAAATAGCAAAAGGAAAAACTGAGGAATGTGGTAATTATCATTGTCAAACAGCAATTAAAGTAAGTTACTTAATTAGAGATTGCAAGGTTAAAAGAGATGGTTAGAGAGTAGAGAATTTCCTGAAGACAATGAGTTCTTCCAACATTTTTAGCCTCTTTATCCCATTACTTCTTGGAAATACTTATTGATTAAATTGTCACTCATCTTACCTCTTGTGCTGGTTTGAAACTATTATGAAATAATAGTTTCATTAGTTTCATCTCAATAGTTTCATGGCCCAGGAAAGCCATGTTCTTTTAAGCCAATTTTGTGGGGCAGACCTATTTTAGGTGGGATCTTTTGATTTAGGTTGTTCCCATGGAGATGTACCCCTGCTCATACAAGATGAGTTTTAATCCACTTACTGGAGTCCTTTAAGAAAGAGATGTTTTGTAGAAAAACACAGACACTTAGAGAAAGAAAATGTCCCAGCCAGAAGGACCCACAGGAGCTGAAAAAGCCATTTTGAAACAAACTCAGGAGAGAAGGGCCAGTAGACATCTCCATGAGCCTTCCCACATGACAGGGGAACCTGGATGCAATCGGTCTTTCTTCAGTAAAGGTATCCTCTTGTTGATGCTTTAATTTGGACATTTCCATGGCTTTAGAATTGTAACTTGTAAGTTAACAAATCCCCTTTGTAAAGGTCAATCTGTTTCTGGTATACTGCATTCTGGCAGCTTTAGCAAACAGAAACAACTTCTTATTATGCACTCACTTTGCTTTCTGTATCTTTGGAAACAATGATTATTTTACTATGAATAGCTTGTATCATTTCTAATGTTAGAAATACCCTAATTGATTTCTTAACATGTTTCCTCAAGAAAGAGATTCTAATTGCTACTGATGTCACATTTGTTCCTTCTTTGATGTTTAACTTTGTAATTTGAGAAAAGATAAGATCCACGGAAAACTTTAAATTAAAATGATCTCCTGTCTTTCTACATCATTTAGATTGAAGCTGCATTTGAAGAGACACCATCCTGTGTTCAGAGTTTTGATCTTTGGGCCACAATACCTGAATTCAAATTTGAGACTGTCACAAATCAGATTTTTCTGTTTCACAGCTTAAAATCAGATGTCATTGGACTAGATGGCTTTTATTTTAATTAATTATCAAATTACTTAAATTATTAAAATCAAAGTAATATTTTAAAATATATTTGAGGGCCAATGAAATGAATGTTCATGTATCCACATAAGTTAAGAACTATATCATAACCATTATCTTTGAGACCCAGGGAACCCCCATTTACTCACTATAGAGAGGACCCCACTATCCTGAGTTTTGTGCATATTATTTGCATTCATTTCTTTATAGTTGAACCATATGTTAGATTGTTATCTTTAAAATAATTATTAGCTATTAAGCAATTAGCCATCAGTCTAATTCTCTCTCTTTCTCTCTCACTATATAGATATATATGTGGTAGGTAAACCCCTTTAGATTTTGTACATTATTAGGATTTTTCTCTTTGTCTTTAGTGTTCTAAGATTTCATGATGGCATATCTAGATGTGGATTGCTTTTTTACTTGACAACTTGGGATTTCTGAATTGGGAGAATAATGTCATTCATTTTATCAATTATTTCTGGCAATTCTCAGTATTTGTCTTCCCTATTTTTTCCTGTTTCTGCCAGTATTCTTTATGGCTTTTGATCTGTCTTGCATATTTTGCACCTCTGCCTTTCTCTGTGCTGCATTCTGGATAGATTCTTCAGTATCGCTTTTTGGTTACTTCACTATTATTGTAGACAAATGTAAACTTAAAATAACTTAAAATGCTGTTGTCATTTTCATTTCTTGAACTTCTGTTTTTTTCCAAGTTTACATTATCATTTTCCATAGTTTATTGCTTTTTTATCTTTACTCATATTGGAAATCCCCAGTTTTTGTTGTTTTGTTTATGTTTTTGCTTTTGTTTTCGCATGGGCAGGCACCAGGAATCGAACCCTGGTCTCCTGCATGGCAAGCGAGAACTGCCTCCTGAGCCACCGTGGCCTGCCCGGAAATTCCCAGTTTTAAGTGCTTAAAGTTTTCCTTATTGTGAAATATAATACACATAGAGAAAAGTGTAACTAAAATATGAATGTTATGCTCAGTAAGTTATCAAAGAGTGAGCACCTGTGTAATTTACACTGAGGCCAAAAGATAGAATACCTCCAGTCTTAACATTCTCTCCTAGCCTTTTCAAATCGTGACTTCCCCCCTGCCCTGTAAAGATAATGGCTGTTCCCAATTCTATGGCAGCCAATTTCTCAGTTTCTATAATTTTAAACTCACACCCATAAAGAAAATAAATTATTATTTTGAACCTATATAAATAGTATCTTTTAATGTTTCATGTTCTTTCACTCAAAAACGTGTTTGTGGCATTTGTCCACCTTGTTGATATTTTCATTTTTATTAACTTATGCAATTAATGATATGGTACAAAAATTCTTTTTGAACTTTGCATTGTTTCCTTTCTAATCCTTGCCACATTTTACACATTTAATTATCTTCCCTTACTTTACTGACTAGTAACAACAATTTAATTTAAAATAAAAGTAGTGTGAGATCTCTCTAAGCCCAAATGTGCAATGAAATCATTGCCCTCCCCTCTACGTGGGACATGACATCCAGGGGTGAAAGTCTCCCTGGCAACCTGGGAGTTGATTCCCAAGATGAGTCCGGCCTTGGCACCATGGGACCAACAATTCTGTCCTGACCAAAAGGAGGAAAAGAAGTATAATTAATAAAATGTCAGTGACTGAGAGAGTTCAAATAGAGTCGAGAGGCTACTCTAGTGGTCACTCTTACACAGGCTTCAGTTAGACATTGCTACATATCATAACCTGCCAACCCCCAACCAAAACTATTCTAGCCAATCCTAAAGAACATCTAGGACATTATATAAGATTCCACCAGGGTTCCATGCACTAGGGTAACTTTCCAGAAACCTACAACCTCCAGATGGGTCCCTGGACCAGATAAGTCCTGAAACTTAGAGAGCCCAACCTCTCCAGGACATCAAATAGTTCCATCTCCCTACCCCATATTACTGATAGTCTTAGAGCAGCTAGAAGTAAAAAGCTAAAATTGTGAAATTGTAACCCATGTCAAACTCTGAAGTATGTTCTACAACTAGTTATGGTGCTGTGCTTTGAAATGCATTGCTTTTTTGTAAATATGTTACTTTTTTCACAAAAAAAGAAAATAAAAGGTGATTGTGATGATAAAAAAAAAAATTTATTCCTTCTAGCCTTCTATATTCTGGAGCGACCAGAAGGAAAAATCTGAGATGATGGTATGGTAGCCCATGACAAACTCTGCGATCTGTCTTACAGCTACCTATTGAAGAGTGCTTTGAAAATATTGCTTTTTTCTTTCTTTGTTTTTTATATATATTATAAAATTTAAAAAATTGAAAAAAAAAAGTGGTATGAGAGAGCAGGAATTTCTTCTATACAATTTCAAATGAAAAGTTTCCAAGATTTTATTACTAAATAATGGGTTTTTGTGGATATTTATCAGATTAAAGGCATCTCTTGTGTTCCTTATTTTATCAAGATTTAAAAATATTTAATCATAAATGCATGTTTATTTTTATCAAAAGCTTTTCTGCATCTATTAAATTGGCTATATATTGTTTCTCCTATATTCAGTCAATGTGATAAATTGTATTAATTGAATTTTTACTGTTAAACTTGCTTTATAAAACTAATTCCCAGTTTGTTCCTTACACATTAATTATCTTTTCTGGATTTGGTTTCCTAATATTTTAATGTCTGTCTATCTGTAGTCATTAATGACATTGCTCTATAATTTCCTTTTCTGGAAATATTCCTTTAAGTATTGACATAAAAAAAATTCAGTGGGTACAATTTTTTTGTTTCTCTTAATTTTTAAATTTGTCCTTATATTATTTTCTGGAAATGTTTGATAAATTTTGAAACTTTAAAACTTTTGAAAATTTGCTAGCGAACCCATCTAGGGATAAAAAGTTTATGGTGGGAAGGTGTTCTGGTTTGCTAGCTGCCGGAATGCAATATACCAGAAACGGAATGGCTTTTAAAAGAGAGAATTTAATGAGTTGCTGGTTTACAGTTCTAAGGCCGAGAAAATGTCCCAATTAAAACAAGTCTATAGAAATGACCAATCAAAGGCATTCAGGGAAAGATACCTTGGTTCAAGAAGGCCGATGAAGTTCAGGGTTTCTCTCTCATCTGGAAAGGCACATGGCGAACACAGTCACAGTTTCTCTCAGCTGGAAGGGCACATGGTGAACATGGCATCATCTGCTAGCTTCCTCTCCTGGCTTCCAGTTTCATGAAGCTCCCCGGGAGGCGTTTTCCTTCTTCATCTCCAAAGGTCACTGGCTGGTGGACTCTCTGCTTCGTAGTGTTGCAGCATTCTCTGCTCTCTCTGAGTCTCTCATTCTCCAAAATATTTCCTCTTTTATAGGACTCCAATAAACCAATCAATACCCACCCAAATGGGTGGAGACATGTCATCCCTTAATCCAGTTTAACAACCACTCTTGACTAAATCACATCATCCAGGGAGATGATCTCATTACAGTTTCAAACATACAGCATTGAATAGAGATTATTCTACCTTTATGAAATGGGATTTATATTAAAACATGGCTTTTCTTAGGGGTCATACTTCCTTTCAAACCAGCACAGAAGGCATTTTAAAATAAGAGATTTAATTTTTCTAATATAAATAGGGGGATACACATTTTCTATTCCACCTTGCATCAGTTTTTCTAAAGTTTAACATACCTTTATTTTACCTATTTCATATATGTAATTTTAATTTATTGTCTTAAAACTGATATTTTCTTATAATTAAAACAGATTTGTAAACTAGAACAAAATGTCAATGTCACTATTGCAAGGTGTTAAAAATAGGGTTACACATTGAGAAAAGTATAATTAATGCAAACTAAGGAGTATAGCTAACTGTAACGTAGTAATATTCTTTCATCAACTATAACAAAGGTACCATACCAAAACTATGCACCAATAATAGAGGAATATATAGAGATTTTTTTTTCTCTGTCAGAGCAATGAAAATGTTCTCAAGATAATTTGGGTGGTGAATACCTAACTCTGATTATACTGAAAGCCATTGATTATATACCTTGGATGGATTATATAGTGTGTGAATAAAACTGTTAAAACAACAACACTCAAAATTAAGAATTTACTTACTTTGGATCAAAAATTGCTCTTCAATTAATGGACACAGTCATGCCTTTAATAACCTCTCTTGAATTTATATCTGACACTTACAATTCTTCCAGCAGCTAGTGAAAATTCCTTTAGAAGTACTTGAAGTCTCTTCCCCATGTCTGTCAAAGAAGCAAATTAGCATCTACTAGATAAAGGTGCAACTGAAGTCACCTGGTATGAAGTGGTCAAGCAAGTCCTGTTCTGCTAGAACTCTAACTCACTGGGTTTCTAATCACCTGCAAAACAGGGCTTGATCACTGTGTTGGGATTCGGTTCTCCCTTATGCTGAATAGTTTGTAAATGGGAGGATAAAAGAAGCTAGACTTCTTCTTTAACCTGGCTCTTTTGCAATAAATCTGTTGAGTCAGATGTTTATAGTGAATGTTTGAAATGTAAGACTATTCAATCCATTGTTTTCTTCCCCAAGGAAAAAGCTAATGAGCAAAACCAAACATGTAGGATCTGTAGTAATGTTCCCCTCCTCATTCCTAAAATGATATGTCTTTTCTCTATTTTCCTGATCATGTTTCCTTTTTGTTGTATATTTATTTTCAGCTTCACTAAATTTGTATGCTCTATTATTTTTTTCCCCTCCATTCCTTGAATATTATTCATTTTTGTTTTTCTGTTTTCTTAAGCTAGCACACCTTTTATTTCCTAATATATTCAATTAGGACTATAAATTTCTCTATAAGGATGCCTTTAGTTATACCTTGGAGGTTTGATTTGTAGTATTTTCATTATCATTCAGCTCAAAACAGTTTTTAATTGCAACTGTGATTTCTTTTTTTTGACCTATATGAAATATAAAAGTATAATTTTTAATTTCAAAACGTATGGGAAATTTATTTCTAGATTAATTGCAATGCAATCAGAGAATATACTCTATTTAAAGTCAGTCTTAAATTTAGCTGAAATCTTCTAGCATGGGGTCATTTTTGCAAATAATCTACATTCGCTTGGAAAGAATGTGTGTTTTGCTATTGTTAGGTACAGAATTCTATATATACAAATTAGGTTATTTATTAATGATGTTGCTATTCAACATCTATACATTATTTCTGAATATGCATCTATTTATATTGTCAGTAACTAAAATCTTCTGGTTTTTGATATGCAAATTTTTACTTTACATATTTTGATGCATGATAAAAAGGTATATGACTTTTGAATTGTTATTTATCACTCTGAATTTAATTCTTTATCAAGCTGAAGTGTTCATTTGCATCTGTGGTATAGTTTTATTTTTTAATTGTGTTTTGATAATATACCTTTGTTGGCATCTTTTGGTTAGTATTTGCAATGTATATTACTTCCATCCTTCTACATTTTTTGTTTAACTTACTTTCTTGTAAATAATATATTAATGTTGCTGGTTTAAATTTTACATGTAGTATGACATGTACTTTTGAATAAAAGTACCATCTTATAGGGTGCTCCCTCAGAGCTTCTAAAAACTATAGTTGATGCCTTTTAACAAGTTTGTAAATTTCTCAGGCACTACTTCATCAATTACAGGGCCTCTCCATTCTCTCTTTTCACCCCTTTTCAAGCCCTCCAATTTAACACATGCTGAGCTTTTCTCACTATCCTCCTTGTTTATCTTAGTATGGATTCTATATGTTTCATCTTATATTCTCTTCCTTTCTTCATTCTGTATACTTTCTACTGATTTATCTCTGGCTTACTAATATTCTTTTCAGCCGGGCCTAATCTTCTGTTATAGTCATTGGTTTAAACTAAATTTTCTTTACTTTTATAATTTTCCTTTGATGTCGTTTTATATTTTCATCTTTCCAGGACTCTGCTTACTTATCAATACGCCTTTTATCAACCTTCAGAATAATCGAAGCATTCATTTTAAAACATCTGAAAATGTAGATATCTGAATTCCCTATGTATCATTTCTACTGTTATTATTTCCAATGTTTTTATATGCTTTATACTTTCTCTTCATGTGACTGCTTATATTTTTTTGTGCATTTGATGATAAATTTTCCAAATTATTTTCAGAAATTTGTAGAAATAATGCAATGCTTAGAGATGTCAGCTTACTCCAGGGATGCTCATATACACAACCCATATGTATGTGTGTATAGCTTGTTTATGTGAGATATCTGGATTCACTGAAAGCTTGAGATCATCTTAGTCCAATCTTGGTGAAAGAAATTATTTTCACCTAAGTTGAAGAGATTCTAAGTTTGTTTTGTTCAATTGAACACTTCTTTCAAGGTATACCTCTTCAGGCAGCAATCCCAAATCCTAATCCTTGGCTTATTTTGTACTCCAATTTTATCAGCTGCAAAAATATATCACAATCTCTCAGTTGATACTTCAAGTATTTCGTGGGGCATATTGATTATAAATGATGACGTATCCATTTTATTCTGTATCCCAACTTTATAATTATTAAATAATTGATTCACTGTCCAATACTTTAAACTTTTAAGATATCTTTTTCAGAACTTCAAGATTTCCTCCATTGGAGGAATGGTCAGAATGACCAAGTTTGCTTTTGCTAACATTATAAATCTCTCATGATTTCAAAAATACAAATTTCATATTCTACATCTGGTAAGTCTATAGCTTGTTCTTCTTCTAATTCTGCTTTCTTATTTTGTTTGTTTTCTGCTGGTTCTCCCTCACAGTACTTTATTTTCTTGAGTGTTTTCTGATCTCTTTTAACTAGGAGATCATGTTATTTGTAATTTTATACCTGTACATTTATTTTTTGTTTTTGCCAGACTTCTGTACAAAACTTAGTCAACACAACTTTAAAATAAATTCTCACACTTTTTTCACTCAGACCCGTTGGAGGGGTGGATTCAGCACTCAAATTGTACGAATATTGGTATTTGTACTCAAATTGTTAGGGTGGGTATTTTAAAATTTGTATTCTTCCTACTGTGCTCTTACCCTGAAGGCTTTGGGTTCTTAGATTTAGGCCAAGATATTCTCCCTACTAGACTCCTATAAAAACTGTAATATCATGAAAACTGCAATTCAAGTTCATATGCTTCGAGAATGAAAACAAAGGATACCTCTCTTGGAAAGTGCTTTTACTTGTGGAGTGTGAGGACTCATTATTTTCAGACTCCCTGTAATATCATCCATCATTTTAGTTGTTTTTATTTGGATTTTCCCAGAGGGTTTATAGTCTGTCATACTACCATAAATCCCTAAATAGAAGTCCAGACCACATGATCTTTATTGTTTATTTATGATTCTAAAGTTCATTCATTTATTCACCAAAAATTAACTGAACTCCAAGAACATGCTAAACACTGCATGAAGTACAGGAGATGAAGGAAGGAACATAAATTCTATCATTTTAAAGCCTTCTGGTTTAGCTCTGACATACAAAGAGCTTGGAAGTCATCATAGTTATTATTAGAAGGAGAAAACTAGAACAAACAGGAAATCCATTATTTTCTTGCCAGTCTGAGATCTCAGGCAAGATCTGCTGATCTGGAGCAGAAACCACAGGAGCCTTTAACTGGTAGAACACATAGTAAATGGTAATTTGATAAACTGCTGGTGGTGGATGGTTGACTAGCATGAGAGGGCAAAACTACTGGGGACAAAGTTTTAAGGCGGCTCCAGTGTTTTCTGGTATTTTACCTCCAAGAATCCCACAAAGTTCTCAGGTTGAAGAGTCAGGAAAGGTGATCTTGTTCTTTTAGCAAGAGGAGGAAGAAGATTAAGTAAAAAAATTTCCCAGAACATTCTTCAAAACAAAGACCAATTTTCCAGGTAAAGAGACTATCAGAATTTTATCTGACCTGGAAGAAGGGCATCCCCCCACCCCTTGCCCCTTCCGGCGCTGCAATCTAGCCTTTCTGTCTCACCTAAAAAGGGGGGTTGAAGATAAGAAACATTTCTGAAGGTTACATTCCAGAAGCACAGATTGAGATTTAATCATAAATTTGTATAAATCTTCCCCATCCCATGTCTTTTAGCCCACAACAGCACTCAAATAGAATATTAGTGGGTAACAGCTGGGAAGAGCGGACACAGGTTCTTTCTGAGGAGGGGACTTGGGGATGCCTAAAGTTACAAGGGAGAGGGAAAAAAGACCACTAGGGAATGGGAAGCCTCTGAAAAGATGAGCTTCAAGCATCTTATAGTGCCAGAAAGTAAGGAAGTGTTAAAAAAAGAAAAAAACTACCTTGTTAAGGATGTCAAAGGGATACAACAGCCAACTGAAAGAGTTCCCAACAGCCAAAGCTGGAATAATTTATGTTTGATACATTATGTAAAGAAAATATATTAAGTCGTATTGGAATATATCATTAATTATAAAATAAATATTCATGTGTCCATACCAGTATAACTTAATCACTGAATCAGTAAATAATTTGGGAAGAAGAGACAAATCGCCTGTGCAGAATAGTTCCAAATAATTTATGTAGCTCCTCTACCCTCAAGGAGGTGGGGCATAACTTCCCACTTCTTAAGTATGAGATGTATATAGCAATTACTTACAACGAAAACAGTGTAAAAAAAAGGGTAAAAAGGCTAACTTCATAGTGCAAAAACATGGCAAATACTATTTCAGCCAGGTGTTTGAGGTCACCACCTGCGTTACTAAGTTATGTTGATAGTTTGTATCCTCGATATGTTGTGATGAGAATGGCATTTTACCTCTGT
>PVIY010037467.1:0-24639 GCA_004026745.1 Myrmecophaga tridactyla
AAGGCTTAGCCTGGGGTCTGGCCACAGACAAGGCTGGGCTTGGGGACAGGCGGGCTCTGACCTTTAGAGGCTCCACCCATTGGAAGCTGGCATCATCCACGGGCAGGAAAATGGGGGTGCTGGGGGGCGCCGGCCGCCGGCACAGGAAGAGGGCGGAGCCGTAGAAGGAGCGCTTCAGGCCCACCAGCAGCAGCCCCGCGGTGGCCAACAGGGCCTCCCAGGCATCCTGCAGGTACATGGGGTACAGTCAGTGGCCCCGCTGGGCTCCGAGGTCCCTGGAAGCCCCCACTCCTCAGTGGCCCCGCAGGCCCACCTGGCTCAGGAGGTGCGGTCTGCCCTCTGGGGTGTTGAGCAAGGCGACGAGCTCCCCGAGGGTCTGCCCCCCGAGGAGGGCGTGCAGCAGCAAGAAGCCCCCCTCCTTCACGGCGGCCACCATGTGGCCAAGGGCGGTGGCCAGGTCCCCCAGGGTGGCCATGGCGCAGTTGCACACCAGGAGGTCAGCAGCGCCAAGGCTGCGGGGGGCGGGCTTCGCGGGGTCCCACTGGGCCCGGGCCACAGCATGTGGTGGCACAGCAGTCAGCTGGGCCTCCAGGGTCTGGAGGTGCCGGTCCGTGGCTGTGTAGTTCAGATGCAGCATCGGCTGCATTTTGAGGTGCTCCGGGATGCGGGTGAACAGGCGGCCGTCAGCAGCCAGCACCTGGGGACGGGGTGGGGTGGGGTGGCCATGGCCCACTGTGTCCTTAACCTGCGCCCCCCGCCCTCCACCAGGACACCAGCCATCGGGCTATGGTTCCTCACGTAGCAGGAGCCCAGAGGAGAGGACAGCACAGCAGTGGCCGTTCACGCTCCCTCTTCCCAAGGGCACCCGGCACCCACGCAGACTCACCTCCACCACCTTCATCTCGGTCTCCGGCAGGTTCTCCAGGGCCATGTCCATGCAGGCCCTCAGGGCGGGGGAGTCCAGGAGGCCCGTGAGCAGGGGGTCTTCACACAGCAGGGCCCTGTCCTGGGCCAGCAGCTGGCCCAGCTCCGCTTGTAGGTTCCCGTTGAGCTGCAGCTGGCAGGCAGCCGCCAGCAGCTGAGGCAGACCCTGCTGCAAGGGTGTCTGCGCCCCGTCCAGCCCAGGCACAGCCAGTTTCAGCCCCTGTTGGGTCACTCTGGTCTGCAGCATATGTGCCAACCCTGGGGAGAGAGGCAGTGAAGGAGAGTGCTGGGAGCAGGGGCCACGCCACGCTGGCCCCTGGGAGGAGCCCCTCCAGGGCACAGGCAGGCGGCACAACCAGTTCGGGTCAAGGGCAGCCCCCCCCACCACACCCCCACGCTCACCCTTGCACAGCTGCAGCTCTGCCTGCAGGGCGGTGTTGCCCGCCAGGAGCTCGTGCTCCAGGTGCGGAACGAACAAGAACTTCTCCAGGATGGGCGCGTGCTGCTCCTGCTGTCTCCGTGGGGCCGTTAAGCTGTGGAGCCGCGAGATGAGGACGCCGCCCGCCACCGTGCGGTGGAGGCAGCGGCTGACCGTCACGTCCGCGGCTGTGGAAACACGTTGTGAGCGGGCCGCCGGCCCATCCCCCTGCCCCGGCTCGGGAGATTGGGGTGGGGCTACCTTGGAATCCATGCGGCAGCGGCAACAGCCTCTGCCGGTGCATGCCAGGGTCGATGTAGATGGCGGTGATGCGGGTGGGCAGGTGCAGGCTGCGCTGGCTGATGCCCAGGATGATGATCTGCAGCATCGTGTCCATGAAGGTCACCCAGTTGCCCTTCCAGAGTAGCCTGCCCTTGGTAACTGCGGGGAGGCAGTGGCTGTTGGCGGGCTGGGTCTCGGTGCCTGGGCCCCGTGCGGTGCAGGCAGGGGTCGGTGCTATCTCATCCTATTAGGTGCAAGCCCAGCCTCACTCTGCAGGCAGAGTGGGGACCCCCCCCACACGCATGCAGTGCTGCCCGCCTCCTCTCGGGCTGGGGTGCACTGAGCGTGTGGCCTGGACAGAGCCAGAGTCCAGTAAACACCCACCTTCGAAGTTGGTCTCGAGGATGCCCTGGAAGTGGGGGCCGTAGTCGTAGCCCCGCAGCCGCAGCTCCTTGTAAACGTCCTCTTTGGTCAGGTGGAGGGCGGCTGGGGGTTCCGCAGGGCCTGGAAAGTCCTGGATGTCGAAGAGCTTGGGGTCGGGGTCCTCCCACTGGTATATCTTCCCTGTGGGCGGCAGCAGGCCTGTAGGACGGGCAGGGGAGGCCCGGCCCCTCCGCGGCCCCCCTGACCCCACTCACCACTCACGATCAAGTTGCTGCTGTGGGAGATCTCAAAGGTCTGCGAGGCCTCCAGCAGCCGCACCTCCAGGGCCACGGTCCCTGTGGGCAGGGGGGATGCAGAGGTCAGCACTGCCCCGGCAGCGCCCCCACCCGCCCCTGCGGTCCCCACCTCACCGGTGGATGGCAGGATGGTGGCCTGGTGCAGTGTCACGTTCTCGAACACCACGGGCATTTCCTCCATGACCAGACCCCGAACACGGGCCAGTGTCTTCCAGGCCAGGCACAGATAGCCGGTGGCAGGGAAGAGCACACGCCCTTCGATGCTATGCCCTACCAGGTAGTGGTCAGGAGACTCTGTGCTGGTGTCTGTGTTCAGGAATAGGGCTCAGATACAGGGTGCCTTGGGGAGCGCTGCTTCACCCCAGCCCTGACCCTGGGGGCTCACCGATGTTGTAGACGGTGGCAGAGGTGGAGCTGGAGCCGCTGGGGAAGTCCTCGGCCTTGGGCACGTCCCACGTCTGGCTGTGGTCCCACTTGATGAGGGGGGAGATGAGCGGGATCCCCTGGGGCACCGGGTACTCCACGGGCGGGAACAGGCCATTGGGGTTGGCGTTGATGCTGCCGTGGGGGGGTGGGGGGGGTGTGTGTGTGAGGGGTGACCGAGGTGGGGTGGCAGGAGCAGGGCTGGCAGGAAATCGGGGCCAGCCCGCCCCCAGGCCCGTTCGCAGGTCCCTACCCCAGCAGGTGCAGTTTGCCGATGTTGCTGAGAAAGAACTCCAGGTTGTCCCTGTGGCCTTTCTTCATCAGGGGAACAATGGTGCAGCCAGCCTGGAGGCCCCTCCTCAGGATGGCCTGGGTGGGACAGGGGCGGGCTGGGGCTTCTCCTTGCAGCCTCCGCAGCAGCCCGGCCCCCCCCCGCCCCAGCCTCCACTCACCCTCCAAGACAGAACCGGACCCGGCAGCAGGATGCAGCTGCAACCCCTGCGCACCCCGAACATGCCCCCAGTCCGGGACCCCAGCTCACCTTCACCCGGCCCCAGAGCCTGGGGCGGACACGCACCTGCAGCAAGGCGTGAGGTGCAATCTCCAGCACCACGGCATTGGAGGGCACGTGCCACAGGGCCTCCTGGAAGAGCACGGGGCTCACCAGGTTGTTGACGTTGTACTCGGCAGAGAAGGTCTGGGCCAGGCTGCCTTGCCACTCGGCTTCAGGGATGGAAGTGCTGAGCCAACGCGGGGAGCGGGCACGGGGCTCCCTGAAGACCTGCGCGGGCACGGCCAGTTCAGCATGACAGCCGAGACCGCCTCAGCACCGCCACGCAAGCCGCCCTGCGTGGGTCTGGCGTCTGACACACGCCGGGCAGACAGAAGCCCCCCAGGGGGAACGACGGAGTCCCCCACCCCGGCCACAGCCTACCTCCTTCAGTGCGCAGAGCAGGCTTGGGGCGATGGCGGCCATGAAGTAGGAGTGGAAGGCGAAGCCGCCGGTCCGCACCTCCTTGGCAAACACGCCCTCTTTCTTCAGCTGCTCCACGAACTCAGACATGGACGCCTGGGGGCCGGGGACAGCATGGGCCTCAGTGCACAGCGTGCTCCCCCACTCTTCCCCAGCGCCCCGCTCCATCCCTGCATGCCAGGCCCACCTGAGGCCCTGAGATGGTCACTGTGTCCTCTGAGTTGTGGCAGGCAGGCACGATGCCGGGGGGACAGCGCCGCTTGCACTCCTCCCAGGAGAGGCCTGCAGGGAGGGCCAGCCTCAGAAGGTGCCAGGGCCGGTACCCGAGAGCCTCACCCACCTGAGAGGCCCTAAGGGGGCTTGGGGGCCCGAGCGGGTGCCAGAACGCCATGCTCTGCAGTGACGAAGGCTCTTTACAAGTTACCCTGCTGGCATGAACCTCGAGGAAAGGGCTGCTACCACACTTGCCCGGCGGGTGGTATGGGTCAGAGGGTCCCTTCCAGGGTCACCATCAGGCTCCTTCACCTGAACGGCTTGAGGGGGCTGGAACGCTGTGCCCACCCCCAGGCAGACGGCAAGGCTGAGTGCCATTCACTTCTCCCCAAGGTCCCCCAGGGCCCAGGGACCCACAGCAAGAGGGGGGATGGGCCGCCTGGCGTCCTCTCGTGCCCCTCTCACGCGTCCCACAAGCTTTTAATGGGTACATGGACGCAGGCCCAGGAGCCAGGGACACACCTGGGGCTACGCGCGCCATGGGTGCCGGATCCTGGGTGCAGAGCAAGGTCTGGCAGACTTTGGGCTCCACAGACCCCGTCTCCACAGCCCCTGCCCCTGCCTGACGGGGAACCCAAGGTGACCTACCCACGGCCGCCATGGCCCCTGGTGGGATGTCGGCCTCCCTGATGCACTGGCCCCTCCAGTAGGCTGCGAGGATCATCTCCTTCTGTGATACGCAGCCGTCCACGTAGGCACAGGCCACCTCCCCCAGGGAGTGTCCGATGATGCCATCTGGCCTCAGGCCCATGGAGAAGAGCAGGTCGATGAGGGCTACCTGGGGGGCACAGGATGGCTGGCTGCTGGCACCACAGAGGCTCTTGGCCCCTGGATGTGGGCACTGGGCTTTCCGGGGCTTGCTGCCTGTGCCCTGCGTGGCAGAGGCCCACCTGGATGGCGCTGAGGCTCACGAAGGCGTGGACGATGTCCTCGAAGATGGTCTCATCGGTACTCAGCAGCATCTCCGACACCCGCAGCCCGAGAGGCTGCAGTATCTCATCCGTGCGCAGGATGGAGGCATGGAAGCCAGGCAGACGCATCATGCTGCGCCCCATGCCACACCACTGCGTGCCCATCCCTGCCGGCAGGAGTGCGTTCAGGCCTGGCTTGCCTGCTTCCCGCCCTGGGGGTGGGTTGGGGGCCCAGGAGCGGGGGAGGCGGGTGGGCGGCCAAGGGCTCACCTGAGCAGACGAACCACAGCGGGCGTGGGCCGGGGGTCACGGGCTTCACCTCCTGGCTGTTGTCCTTGCCGCCCAGCACGGCGTAGCCCCGGAAGGGCATGGCAGAGCTGGGGACGGCACCGATCTCATTGAGCATGCTCACGAAGCTCAGGTCGCGGCTGTGCTTCTGGCCCTGCTCCAGCAGCAGCTGCACGGCCCCGGGTGTGCGTCCGCAGGCGCGCAGCAGCCGGGGCAGCGCGGAGTGTGGGGCGGGGGCCTGCGGCGACCGCAAGGGGGGCTCCAGGAGGACATGCACGTTGGTGCCACCAAAGCCGAAGGAGTTGATGCCGACGTTGCCGCCACGGACGGGCAGCGGGCGGTCAACGACCTGCAGTCGCCCCTCGTGCAGGGCTGGGATGTCAGGGTTTGGGTTGTGGTAGTGCAGATTGGGGGCCCAGACCCCGTGCTCCAGGGATAGAAGCACCTGTAGGCACGGGAGGACCCACGGTCAGGTGGGGGGCAGCTGGCCCAAGTGGGAAGTGGCCAGGCTGGGGGGAGCCCTGCTGCCGTCCCCAGAGGCCGTCCCCCAGCCCCACCCCACACAGTCCTGCCTGGAAGTGCAGGGTCCAGGAAAAAGGTGCCCCCCAAGGCTCTGTCCTCGGCTTGGTCCACATGCTCCCTGCTGCCCAATGGGCCATCAGGTTGGCTGCATGCCCCAGCCCAGGCAACCAGGGGACCTGGCCGCCCCAGGTAGACCCTGGAGCATCCCCATCTCAGCCCAGTGGCAACAGGAGTGTCGGGTGGTGGAGGAGGAGCCTGCTCGGCCCTGCCTACCTTGGCGAGGCCGGAGAGCCCCGAGGCAGGCTCCGGATGCCCCATGTTGGACTTGGTGGAGCCGATCAGTAGGGGGCTGTGGCGGGAGGAGCACAGGGCTTGGTCGATGGCGTTCAGTTCCTGGGGGTCGCCCACCTGGCAGGAGGGGGCAGAGGTCAGGGGTTCCTGTTGGCGGCCTCCCCAGGGGCCAGGCAGGGTGGGGCGGGGCAGGGTGGGGCCGCACCTTGGTGCCTGTGCCGTGGGCTTCAATGTACTCGAGGGACTCAGGATCGAAACCAGCTGGTGTGTACAGCGAGCTGATAAGCTGGGCCTGCATTTCTCCAGAGGGGTAGGTCACGCCTGTGGAGCGAGGAGCTCAGGCCCCAGCTGCCTCCCTGGAGACCACCTCCCACCGTAGCCCCCCCACCCCCAGGGCCCCCCCGCCCCCACCTTGCTCCTTGCAGCCGTCTGTGTTGGTGCCCGTGTTCAGGATGGTAGCGTACACCCGGCGAGCCAGGGACTTCTTGGTTAGCAGTACGGCGAGCACAGCCTCCGAACGGCAGTAGCCGTTCCCTGAGGGCACGTGGCACTGCCTTAGGTCAGGGGACATGGCCTGATCCTGAGCCCCCAGGACAGGCAACCCCAGACAGAGTGGGGAAGACCCCCACCAAGGACGGTCAGAAAGGGAGGACAGCACTTCCTGGGTGACCCCTCACCTGCGGCGTCGAAGGACTTGCAGGTACCCTCAGGGCTGAGCATACCAAGCTTCATGAACTGCACGGAACTGTTCGGTTTCAGCAGAATATTAATGCCGCCTACAAGGGCCGCCGAGCACTGGCCGCTCTGGATGGCCTGGAAGGCGTCATGCAGGGCCAGCAGGCTGGAGGAGCAGGCCGTGTCCAAGGTGATGCTGGGCCCTGTGAGCCGGGGCACCGGGAAGGGACACGGTGATGGACACAAAGGTGATGGGGTGGCAGGGACCCTCATTGCACCCTCTGCCCACAGCGGCCCCGGCATCTAGGCACAGCTGTGGGGTCAGTAGGAAGGAGGGGGCCCTGTAGCCTGCCTGCGCAGAGAACGGCGGGATCTCGGCAGAGCACGGCGGGGACTCGGCACCACCCGCTCCAGGTGGACAGTCCAGGGGCGGGTGGCCTGGGGACTAGGCCCTCACCTCTGAAGTCGAAGAAGAAGGACAGGCGATTGGCCATCATGGCCCGCTGGCAGCCCACCATGCTGTAGCCCACGAGGGTCTCAGGGTCTCGGCTCAGGGCCTCTGAGGCCTCTGACCCGCTCGTGCCCACCCACACGCCAGTGTGCGGCCCGCGGAGGTCAGCCGGATCCAAGCCTACCAGAAGCAGCAGTGAGGGCCGCAGACATGGGCCCAGCTGCCCCATGCACCCCACCCTGCCCTGGCTCTGGGGTCACCGTGTCTCTGGGCCACTGGTTCGGGGTGAGAGGAATTAAGCAGGATTTTGGAAGGGATGCACTGGCCCGGCCCAGAGGTGCCCAAGGGGCAGATGCAGCTTCAGGGCAAGGCTGAGGGCGGGCAGGCAGCCAGCCTAGGTGGGACAGATAACTGGGTCATGGAGGAAATGGGGACATTGGCAGGACAGCCGGGCGCCAGATGGGGCTCCATGGTCTGTTTCGGCAGTGGCCTGAGGTGGCCACGGGAAAAGGACAGAGGGCGGCATTGTCTGAGTCCAGGCCCTGGTGTCATGGGCAGGGTCCGCTGAGTCTCACGGGCCAATGAGGGCAGCTGGCCCCGGAAGGCCGAGATAAGGGGCCAAGGAGACAAAGGCTGAGTGTCCAGCTCAGGAAGGGGACAGGGCCCTGGGCCAGCCCCAGCAGGGGCACCAAGGTCTCTAAGGCAGGGCCTCTTGGGGAGGGAAAGCTGGGGGAAGGGACCCTATCTGTGAACCCCAGGGGTTGGCCAAGGACTGCAAGTGGGAGGCCATGGCTGCATCCCTACTTACTGAAGGCAGGGGTGGGGGGCGCTACTCTGCTGCAACCCTCAGGCCACCAGCCTACGAAGCTGGTCTATGCCAGAGGCTCTGGGCAGGGGGAGAGCACAGGGCAATCCTGGCAGAGTGGGAGAAAAGGGCAGGAGAAGTAGGGGGCTTGGCAGCTGGAAAGGCAGGTAGGGGTGGAAAAGCCAGGGCTGAAACAGGCCTTGAGGGATGAGCAGCGTTGCCAACCTCTGGGAAGTGGCTGTGGGGGGCAGCCCTGGAACTGGGGTGGCTCTGCCTGGGGCCTGCTGAGCCCAGTGCTCCCAATCCCATCCCAGGGCTGCTGGCCCTCCCCCACTATCTCCAACAGTTTCCTCATTGCCCGCCCCCCTCACCCAGTACCAGTGGCGGCAGGGACAATGACCAGGGGAAGGAGGAAAGCAGACCCAGGTATACGCCCAGGACACCTCGGAGTGTGGTTGAGAAATGGGATCTGTCCTGCGGCTGCCCACCTGCCCCGCCATTCCAGGCCAGGGTCGGGCAGAGGATACCCTGGCACTTGGTTTTTTCACCCCAACTCGTGTGTACATTTCTGCCGTTCTGCTCTAATTCTCACCCCTTCCCGATGGGCAGTCGGGCTCCCGGCAGCCCCAAACTACCCACCTCCATCCACGATGGCCTCATAGGCCACTTCCAGCAGTATGCGGAGCTGGGGGTCCATTGTGTGGGCCTGCTTAGCGTGAACTCCGAAGAAGGAGGCATCGAACTTGGTCAGGTCCTTCAGCTTCCCGGTGCGCCGGGGCAGGCCATACAGCCCTGCAGGAGCAGGGGGAGGGCTGAGGCCACGGGGAGGCAGGGGCGCTGGTCTGGCCAGAGGATCTGCTGGGGCGCGCAGCCTCCCCCACCCCCGCCGGAGCCCTGCCGGGGTGATGGCGGCCTGGCCCCGGCCTGCTGACTCACACCTGCCTGGCAGGTAGGGCCACTCAGAGGCAGAGCCTGCTTGGGCGTGAGGGAGTCAAACCAGCTTCCCTGGAAGTGGGTCTGGCTGTGCGTTATCTGATGGCTCAGCCAACCCACCTGGCCTCACCTGGTATGAGGACTGAGGCTCAGACTGGGGAAGGGGGGAAAAGGCTGTGACGCAGCCTCTAAGAGAGGTGGGCAACCTCGGCCGCCCACTCACCTGCTTTCCAGCGCCTGTCGTCGTCAGTGACCATGTCCACCCCGCCGATCAGGTTCTCCCAGAATTCCTGCAGGTTGTCCGACTCGGGCAGCTTCCCGGACATGCCGGCTACCACCACCTCCTCCATGGCCACGGGTCTGCAAGGAGGGGCCGGGGGCACTCAGAGGGCCAGCCAGGGGTGTCTTGGCCAGGACAGTGCAGCCCCCACAGCCCCAAGCTTCCTGCTGGTGCCCTGAGCTGCTCTGAGCCGAGTGCTGCTGGCCTCGCTGACCCCACAGCACCTGCACGTTGTCTGTCCACGGTGGGGCCACCCTGAGATCCCCTCCAGCCTCCGCCGTAAGCTGGCACTCAGGACTGTGCTCTCTTTAATTTGGACCAGCCTCAGCCCTACAACCTCCAGTCCTGGCTGGACGAAGACAGAACCTTGGGGACAAACTGGCGCAAGCTTTCCCAGGACGAGGCTGCCATGGCCCAGAGCCCAGGAGAACCATGCAGGCTCATGCAAGGCTGGAGAAGAGGGCAAAGGCCCAGTACCAAGGAGACCCCAGCAGGTATCCATCCCAGGGGCATGGGGAACCCCGGGAAGGGGCCAGGAGTGGAGGCTGGAGGTGCAAGATGGCAGGGTTGGGTTGGAGGGAGCTGTGGGGCTGGCCAGACCTTGGCGGCTGCACCCTGTCCCACCTATGGGGCCCCCAAGTTCGGCCCAAGGGTGTGAGGGTATCCATCTCCTGGCCCTTCCCAGGCCGCAGTCCTGCTGCACTAGCGTCCCAGCCCCAAACCTGCGAAGGTCAGGCCTCCGCACACCTGCCTGCCACCTTGTCCTGGGTCCGTCCAACCCGCCCCCCCCACCGAGTTAGCAGCTCTACTCACAGATGACTACAGCTTGGGCCTCAGGTTGTTCCAGGAACCCCCAAAACTGTGGGAGGCCCTCTTTTAGGGGGTCCTGACAGAGTCGCACCCTCTCAGCTGAGGGGCAAAGTGAAAGAGGACAAATTCTGCCCAGGCCCTGAAGCTTCATGCACTAATGGCTGGGATGGGGCGTGGGCTGCCAGGACAGGCTGCTCCAGCCTGGG
Organism: Myrmecophaga tridactyla; assembly: GCA_004026745.1. Lineage (NCBI taxonomy): Eukaryota > Metazoa > Chordata > Mammalia > Pilosa > Myrmecophagidae > Myrmecophaga > Myrmecophaga tridactyla. The sequence continues at coordinate 10,146 of PVIY010037467.1, forward strand.
GCCAAGGGAGGAAGAGTCTTCCCGCTTCTGCTCCCGCTGCGGGCAGGTGGCCCCTCCCCCGGGGCTGATGAAAGGGCCTTTTCTACCCCAAAGGCTACAGCCGAAGCTCACAAGTCTCCCCCATGGCGCCTGCTCCTTTCCACACTCCGCCCCCACCAGTTCTGCACGCGGGGTCCCTGCAGGGCCGGCGCAGGGGTGGAGACCCGGGGAGGGTGGCCCTGCCGCGCGGCAGCGTGGGGCCCCCACAGCGCCCTTCAGCAGTTCTGAAGCTCCACGTGACAGGGAAGCCGGCCGGCTCGGGGGGCTCCTCCCCCATCGCGCCACCTCCCCTCCCCTCCCCCTCCTCCTCCCGCGGGCACTTCGGATGCTTGGGGCGCCCCCCAGCCGCTGCGATCAAAGGGGCCTCGGCGCCCGCCAACCGGCCTTTTTAAGGGCGCGGAGGCAGGGTCCCGAGCTTTGAGGGGTTTTTTTTTTGTTTTTGTTTTCTGGGAGGGAGGGGGGCTGCCAGGAGACCAAGATGGCTGTGCATGAGCGCCCCCTCCCAGTCTGCGCTTACCTGCTCATTGGGTCAGAGACCGCGCTCCCCGCTCTCCCCACCCGGCCCACGTGGCTACGGGGCGCCGGGCGCCGGAGAAGGCGCGCATCCCGCCCTGGCCCCATCGTATCTCAGCCCCGTGGTTCCCCGGCCTCGTCCCCGTCGTCCTCCGGCCTCATCCCCGTCGTTCCCCGGTCCCATCGGCCGCCCGCCCCGTGGTCACCCGGCCCCATCGGCCCTCGGCCCCGTGATTTCCCGTCCCCGTCATCCCCCGGCCCTCGGGCCCATCGGCCTCATGTCCCCGGCCCCGGCATAACTCGTACCTGAGTGCTGGGCGCGGGAGAGCGAAGGATGCAGCGCGAGCGGGCGGAGCGGAGGCCGCAGCCGCTGCGTGTCTCTCTGGCTCCCTCTAGCACTGCGCCGGCTCTATTTAAGCCGCGGCCATCCCGGGGCGGCCACGCCACATGGGCTGACAGCTTGGCTGCGCCGCCCAGGCCAATGAGCGTCGGGGCTGCGCCCCGGGGCCCGGCGCGCCGCCGAGAGTGGGGTGATCCCCCGTGCGCGCCACCGCAGCCGCCCGCCTGCGCCGCCCGGGACCCTGCGGGGGCGCGCGCCGCGGGGGGCCGGGGGAGGGGCGCCGAGGACGCGCGGCTTAGCTCCCGCCCCGCGCCCTCCTCTCCCTGCGCTCTCTCCCGCCGCTCCTCGCGGGCCTGCCGGGGCCACGTGTGCGCGGCGCGCCGCGGGACGGGATGTGCTTGGGCCCCACGGGGGTCACTTTGGGGGTGGCTCTGGGGATCAGGAAGACGCAGGCCGCGGCGGGGCGAGCGGGGACACCCCTGGACTGACGGATGCCTGAGCGGCGGGCCGCGCGGAGCCGGGCTGGAGGCGGAGCCCGTGGCGACGCGCGGGTGGGCGTTGCTAGGCGATAGGGTGATGGGCCGGCCGCAAGCGCGGTCGTTGACCCCGGCCGAGGGCGCCCCGGGTGGGGTTACTGCCGGTGACGGCCGGCAGGCGAGGACGCGCGGGGCGCCCACGCGGCGGTGTTGCGCTTCTGCTCCGCGCTCCCCGGGCCGAGGGAAGGGGGCGGGGGAATCGCCGAGCAGGGTCTGCTCTGGCGCCCGCAGGCTGTGATTCCAACAAAGGAGCTGTGCCCCTGTCCGCGTGCGTTCTCCACGCTCACTCGCGCGCACACACGTGCACACGCGCGGGGGCCCAGCCTGGCGTCTCCGGCGGTAACTCTGGGCTCGAGCGGTCCCCGAACCTTCCCAAGAAATCCGGGAGCCGGCCTCCAGGCCCCGGTGTTCTGCCTGGGTGGGGAGGGGCTCTCAGAGGACTGCGGCGCGCCGGGAGAGCCCGAGCCTGCCGGGTCGGGGGTGACCGCCCTGGGCCGGTGGCCGCCTTGTGGTCCCGGAATCTAAGGCGGGCTGCTCCCTGGCTACCCCGCCCCCCACTTCCTTCCGGATGTGTGTGGTGGGGGAGGGGGAAGCTCTGGTCGGCCAGGCCCACGCGGGGCAGCAGGAAGGGGTGCCCGTGTCCCGCGGCACCACATCCCCGGTGAGGACTGCCCAGATCCTCACTCTCCTCTAGTCAGACAAGATCGCCTGGAGGCTCAGGAGGCCCTTCAAGCAGCCCGTGCCCTGGGCCGGCCTGCTGGGTGGGTTGGGGCGGGCTGGGGTAGGGGTGCTGGTTGATGGAGGGGCCGAGGCCCAGGTGCTGTGCTGACCCGCGTTTCTGCTCGCTGTCGCCTAAAGCAAGGCTGGCTCCAGGGGGCTGTGCTGCAGCCATAATCCCTGAAGGAGCAGGTGTGCTCATCCAGGTGGCTCACATGGAGTGAGTGGAGCCAGCTGCACCCTGCACTGCAAAGGGAAGGAACTCCTGGATCCGGGCCAGCAGCTGTGGACCCAACTACCCAGACTCTTCCTAATTGTGACCTGCTAACCTTGACCCTCAAGGTCAGCTGGCCAGGCTCTGAGCACCAGGGCAGGCTGTGCAAGTGCTGTGGACACAGGACAGCTGTGCTTCCTAGGGAGAGCAAGGTGGCTCTTGGGCTGTGGGATGTGACAAGGTGGTGGTGTATGTGTGTGTTCTGGTCCTTGCAGGTGCCAGGCTACTCTGGCATCCAGGTGGGTGATGGCCACAGAAAGTGCCAACGAGCCACTGCCCTGGTCTCACCAGGTTGGGCAAAGCTTGTTACGCAGGGCATCTGGGCAAGCGTAGGGTGGGGGGGCATGGGTGTCCTTGGGGAGGCTGGCCCCTAGGCTCTGTGCCAGGATTAAAGGCCCTGTGGTCCAGGAATGGCCCCAACCTGGCACTCAGTGCCGTTTCATACACCTCCAGGGTCAGTGGCAGTTCTGCACCCTCCCCCCCAGGATCTGTAGCTATTCCACCTGCTCCCTCCCACCCCAGCGTCTGCGGCCATTCCACAGCCCCCAGTGTTGGTGGACTTGAGTGTGGCTTTTCTTAGGTAGGCAGATGAACGACAACTGTACCAGCCAGACAGCTGAGGTGTATGCGTGGACTTTAGTGGACTCCTGGCAGCATGCCATGCACCCCCCAACACCAGCAACATAAAATTGCAGTCCCTAGGCGCCATAGAATGGGGGGAGGAGGAGGGAGAGGGGGTGGGGGGGGAAGCCAGGAAGGAGAGGAGGGGAAGGGAAGTGGGCAGGAAGTAGGGGGAGGGGTCGGGAGTCAGGCCTTTATGTTGTAATTGCGGATGCTAGGTCTCGGGGTGCTCTTCGCTTTGGCAGGCCGAGCCCTGAAGGGCGTGGTGGGCTTTGGCCTCGCCTGGGCTCCCACCTTCATGCCCTCAATGGCGAAGGTGCTCTGGGTCCCATTGGAGCCCTGGCTGGAGTCTCCGTGGCTGGGGGCTGCTTCCGACATGGGGATCTCTGCTGTGGAAAGGGAGATGGGAAGCTGGGTCAGGAGTCCTCGCAGGCCACCCCACCGCAGAGCCCAAGTGGCAGTCCTGCCCTGGGTCCTGGTCCTCCAGCTGGATGGACACAGGCTCTGGAGGCTCTCACTGGGCCTGGCCTGCCCCTCCGTGGGGCCTCCAGCCATCTGGCTTGAGAGCAGCACTTCCGTCGTGGCCCCTGTGTGCTGGGCCAGGGGGTGACTTGTAGTTCTGCCTCCCTCCCAGCTGGGCCCTGGTGCCTGACCACCTGCCTGACCCCCTGCCCGACCCCTGAGGCCCTGCTTTCTGGGGCCCTGGGTGTGGGACAGGACAGGAGGACTTGCAAACAGGCCTACAGCTCTCTGCAGAGCATTGTGGCTGTTTTTTTTTTTTTTCAAAATCCTTTAGCTTTTCTCTGGTTTCCACGTTCTCTATACTGAGAATATATATCTTGTGTAAATAGACAACAGATGGCATTTTAAAAGCAGCTGGGGTCTGTGCAGTCAGGGGCTCTGTTTCTTTGTTCCCAGCAATGGATGTGGCTCTTCACGGCCGGCCAAGGAGGCCAGGGGCTCCTAACCCTGTGACTGGACCTGATTTGGCAGTCCACAGAACTCATGCCCAGAACGGGATCTCTGGAACCCAGCGAGGGTCCTTGCTAGAGGAGTCCCTCTCTGGGTGTCAAGGTGCAGCAGGCTGTCCATCTGGTGACAGCACGGCAGGCAGAGCCTCTGGCCAGCACCTCATGCCTTGGCCAGCTGCCCACATGTGACAGTCAGCTCAGCATCCACTGGGTTCAGCACGCTGTGGGCTGGTGGCTAGCGAGGGAGGTACAGCAGTGAACACAGCAGCGCTGTCTGGGCCCATGCCGAGCATGTGGGATGGCTGCTGGGGACAGGGGTCAGGAGGGTCCCAGGGACCAAAGGCAAGGCCCGATCAGCCAGACGATGGCTTAGTCTCAGAACGGAAAGCACAGGGCGTGCTGACTGCCTGGGCTGGAGTACAGCCTGGGGGCTGGGAAAAGGTCCCTGCTTTGGGGACATGCAGAAATCCCTGTGGCTGGCTTGCAGGGAGGCCTTTCCCACTTGGCCCCTCGCCTCGGGCCCATTTCCCTTGTGTGTCCATCCTTCCTCACCCTCTCTTCACCTCCCAAGATGCTAGAAGACTGTTTTTCCTCCCGCCTTTTCTGGGGCCACACAGCTTCTGGCCTACTCCCTGGTTTCCAGGGCTGCCAGGTACCCCACCATGTGCCACTGCCTGTCCTCACCCGCAGAAGAGCTTTGCTTCTCCAACCCCCAACCACTTCCTTCATCCAGCCACACAAAGCCATTCCTATCCCTTTATCTCCCAAGTCGACCGCCTTGGGGCTGCCCTCTGCTCCCCCTCCCCCACTACAACCCCTGCCTGGCTCTCTGGCTGGATTGGGCCTTGGCTTCCCAGATGCCCTCCCAGCACAGCCTTGTCCCTCCCTTTGGGCCGGGCAGGCCTGGCTGGAGCCCGTCTAGGGGCGGGGAGGGCTGGGCAAGCACAGAGCGGTGGTGTGGTGCAGGGGCCCCGTGGGGTGCTGGTGCCGCAGACGTGGTCATTCTCAGAGTACTCCCGCCCAGACCAACCCCGGCCCCTCACCCCTAGTCTGCTGGTTCTGGTGCTGGGGCTGATGTGGCACCCCTGATGCTGTGCCTCGGCTCCAGCCAAGGCTGGAACTGGGAGCACTAGGCTCAGAGCCCACCCCACAGTGATAGAGGAGTCTGCTTTGCACGCAGCCACGGCCTCTGCTGCACAGGCCATCAGGTAGTCGCACTTTCTGGTGATGTGAACTTAAGGTGACTTGATGAATCCACCCTGAGTAGCCTTTTGGGATGCAGAGGGGAGTCTGGGTGGAGCCTGCCCCCACGCGTGGGCTTCTACCCCCAAGCCCCGTGGGAGCAACTCATTCTTGGGGCTGCCTTGCGTTGGGGGTGGGCACTGTTAGGGTGGCTGTGGGCTTTGGGATCACAGTCTGTAGTGGCCCCCTAAGGGGTGCTATCTAGAGCAGGGGCCCTGGGGACAGCGGTCCACCCAGTCCCTTGCTCTGTTCTGGGGATGCTGACTGGTCCTCATGCTACGGCCCCTTGTTTTTTTGCAGAGTGCTCTGTCCTGCCTTGGCCCTGCCCAGGGCCCTCTCCACCTGGGAACCCATGACTGACATTCTTCCTGGACCTGCACCCCCAGACCTAGCTGCTCTACCTAAACCCCTTATGATGTATAGTGTCAGTGACTAGCCAGAAACCCAGGAATCATCCAGCCCCCCTATTTACTTTGTCAGAAGTCTCATCAGCTTCACCTCTTCACTCCCCCCTCCCCCCACCACCCAGGGCCAGGGCTTGTCTTCTGCTGCTGCAGTAGGGGTCTCCAGCTGGCCCACATCACCCTGTCGTACAGCAGAGCTGGCTCCTGGAAGGACTATACAGACCCCCTATAGCAACCCCCCTTTCTGAGGGTTCCCACTGCCTCTGGGGCAGAGACTGGCCTCCTATGCAGCACAAAAGATCTCTAAATAAGCATGAGGGGCCACAGTGGCTCAGCAGGCAGGAATGCTTGCCTGCGATGCCAGAGGACCGGGGTTCGATTCCCGGTGCCTGCCCATGTAAAAAAATAAAATAAAATAATAATAAATAAATAAATAAGCATGAGGTTATAGGACACACCCCTGCCCCCCAAACCTTTAGGGGCCTGTAAGATGTGATATGCCCCCACCACACCCCACACTCTGTCCCCATGCAGCCCCTGCCTGCTCCTCTGCTACCTCCCCACCCCTCCCCTACCTCCCTAAGGGAGTCCCCCCAAGCACTTGACCCTCATCCCCTTACCTCCAAGCAGCCCTGGGTCTGCTCCCCGCCACCACTACCAGATAGTGCGAGATGAGAAATGGAGCAGTACATGCCACCCTCAGGCAGTGCTGGGCAGGGAAGCCAGTGAGGGTCAAGGAGAAGTGGCCCCTCGGCCTCAGTGAGAGCCCGGCATGAGATCCCTTACCTGGGCCCCTGGGGTCTGGGGGTTTCAGGCTCCCCCCAGCCTGACCCTGCAGCTCACTCCGTGGAGAAGAGGTGGGCCTGCACTGCTCTTGGCCTTGAGTGGGGCGGAGGGGAGGGCCTGGCAGCCAATTCCCTGCTCTGCCTGTGGAGCTGCAGCCCCACGGCCCCCCCATGGGGACCTCCTCTCATTTTCCTGACTCCCCACCTCCACCAGGTCTTGTCCTGGGGCCTCAAGAGGGGTTCTGACCAGGGGGAAGGGATGTGGGCACCGAGACCCCTGGAGTCAGGGAGGTGCAGAGGCCAGAGTGGGGTTGTCTTTGGGAAACTGTGGCCACCTCAAATTGTTCTGGAAGCTGATGAGCCGGCCCCTCAGGCCTAGGCAAGGTGTGGGATGGCATAGGGCCTGCCATGCTGTCTGGGGAGCAGCTGAGACAAGGTCCAAGCCTAGATGTGACACCAACAGGATGAAATTCCTGGAAGATGCACCAAGTAACAGCCATGGGGGCTCCTGGCAAGGCCACGCAGCACCCAGAGTATCTCCAGGGTGACAGCCAAGGCTCATCTGGGCATAGCAGTGGAGCTCATGGGATAGGGTCCTGGGAGAAGCAAGCCCTTCCCGGCCCCGGGGTGTGGTGCTGGCCAGCTGTGGCCAGAGTGGCTGAGGGCAGCCCTCTCCTTTCTGGGCAGCCATGGCCCTTCTAGGAAGGCCATCCCAGATATGTGCATAAGCCCCCATCCTTGGCCAGAAGACCACATCAGACATCACACCAGCCCTCCTCCTGTTGGCCACTCTGCTCCTGTGCAGGTTTGAAATTATTGTGCACCCCAGAAAAGCCAAGTTTTCTTAATTTTGATTCAATATTGTGGGATGGAACTGTTTGATTAGGTCATTTCCATGAAGATGTGACACACTCAATTGTGGTGTAGACTTTTGATTAGATGGAGATGTGACTCCGCCCATTAAAGATGGGTCTTGATTCTCTTACTGCAATCCTTTAAAAGGGGAGACATTTTGGAAAACACAGTGGCTTTAGAGCTGATATGACCTAGACATTTGGAGATGCAGAAGTCCCAGGAGACACCAGGAGCTGGGAGAGCCAGCAGAAGCGAGACAGGAACGAGAGCCCCACGGATGGCAACAAGTGCCTTTCTGTGAGATTCTAAGCTAAAAGATGAAGCCCAGAGTTTTGCCCCAGAGCAGCTAAGTCAGGCCCCACCAATGCTTAAAGAGGAAGCCACTGGAATCAGAAGCTGGAAGCAGTGGGACTGGGAACAAGGACCAGCAGATGTCAGCCACATGCCTTCCCAAGGGACAGACATGGGCCCTCCTTGAGTCAAGGTACCTTTCTCTGGATACCTTAGTTTGGACATTTTTATGACCTTAGAACTGTAAACTTGTAACTTAATAAATCTCTTTTATAAAAACTGTTCCATTTATGTATGTTCCATTCCATCAGCTTTAGCAAACTGAAATAGCTCCCCTGGGCAGTAGCCCCAAGCCACCCCTTGGAGATCTGGCAATGACCCTTTGGGTCCCATAGGAAAGAAGTGAGGGGACAGACCAGGCCAGCCACCAGCCTACCCTGCAAGGGCGAGGGCCAACAGAAGGGCGGGCCATGCAGTGGGCATGAAGTGAGCCACTCGTAGCAGGGTCCATAGGAAAGTGCCATGGCCTGGGGGTCTCTGCGCTGAGCTCTCCTCTCAGGCATGAGCACGTGACATCAGTATGGACACCACTGTGTATTTCTAGCATGGAACGACACCTAGTGTCTTGCTGAGCCTGGCCCTTGGCCTGATGGTGCTCATTCGAGTGCCTGCCCTTCCCAGGGTAAAGCCCAGGCCTCGCCTTTGCCCTCCAGTTCTTACCTGTACAGTTCAGACCAGCTTGGTCTGTAAGTTCAGTGGGCAGTAGCTGTTTCCTAACTCTATGGTAAAAAAATCAGCCTCTAGATCAGACCAAGGGCTGCTGTTGCTAGTGCTATTTCCCCAGGGCCCAGATGGGGCCTTGTTCCCAGTCAGCAGCTGCTGCCCAAGTTAGCAGGAAGAGAGACATGAGAAGCCTTGCTGTGGTGGGCACGAGGGGTTAGGGGTCAGGGGTCAGGAAGTGGGGTGGGTACCATGGGGTCTGGTGGAGGTGTAGGGTGGTGTTTTAGTTTGATAAAGCTGCCAGAAATGCAGTATACCAGAGATAGAATGTCTTTTAAAAAGGGAATTTATTAAGTTGCAAGTTTACAGTTCTAAGGCCATAAAAATGTCCAAACTAAGGCATCCTTCGAAAGATACCTTGACTCAAGAAAGGGCTGATGATGTTCAGGGTACTTCTACTGCTAGCTTTCTCTCCTGATTTCTCATTTCAAAAGTCTTCCCCAGGGGCATTTTCTTTCTGCATCTCCAAGGGTCTCTGGCTGTGTAGGCTCTGAATCTTTTTCCAAAATGGTTCCCTTTTAAAGGACTCCAGTAAGCAATCATACCTTGAATGGGTGGGGAAACATCTCCATGGAAACCACCTAATCAAAAAGTTCCTACTCTGCAATATTGAATCAGGATGAAGAACATGGCTTCTCTGCAAACAGCACAGGCGGGCACCATGGGCGGGGTGCACCGCGGGGTCTGGGACATCGTGGCCTTACAGTGTGCTGTGCGCTGCGGGAGAGGAGGGGGACATCAGGGCAGACTTCAGGTGAGGCCCAACTTACAAAGAACCTTTCTACATCCTCACATCACACTTCTTTAGACCTAAACTCCACAAGGGCTTCCCAAGCTAGCCAGCAGGCCCAAGCAGTGAGGTGCAGCACTCACGCACCTGCGGTTTTTCCTCCTCCCTGTGGCCCCGCCAGGCCTGGGGAGGCCCTGCCAGAACTCAGCAGCTTGATTACAAAGCTCCTCGGGGAAGTACCCAAGTCAGGAGAGAGACCAACCCAGGACACGTGGTAAGAGATATGGAATTAAGTTTCAATATATAATAATTCAACAATATAAATGAGTTAAACTCACTGATGAAAACAATTCTCAGACTGGATTTTTTTTTTGCATTGATTAAGATGACATGATTTCTTTCCTTGAGTTAGTTAACATGGTGAGCGTGCGGATGGCGCTCTGATGCTGAAGCAGACAGCACACCTTGGTTTTCTGCAGACGCACAACAGCTGTACACGGAGACCACGTGGAGCATGGCCTTGGCTCCTTCCAAACAAAATGTGATCCAAATAGAAACCCACACCTTCTGTGTGGAAACTGAACAACATATTACTGAATAACCCTGGCGTTATAAAGGAAGTCATGAAATAAATGAAGAAATATTTAGAATTCAATTTCAGAACTGGAGGGAAGGCCATGGAATTTTTCGTTAAGAAAGCTGAAATGGGGTGCAGCGTTAAGTAAACTTAGCAGGAAGCCTCATAGTCAAAATGACCAAGAAACGAGCAAACTGCCATCAGAAGGGTCGAAAAGAAAGCCACAGAGCCAATTCAGAGAAACAGGAATAAGGAAATCATAAAGTTTTAGGCAGAAAAAACCCAATAATCTTAATTGATGAAGAGAAAAATGTGATAAGGCTTGACACCCAATGATGCTGAAAACTTTTAGTAATTCCCTAACCTGCTAAATGTTTTTTTTCAAAATACACAGCAACGTTGTGCTGAATGGCACAACTCCAGCCTCGTTCCCTGCAAGTAGGGAGGAGCCCCAGCTCTGCTGCCCCTGCCCCGGCTGACAGCCTGGGGGTCCCAGCGGCCCTCCAGGAGAAAGGGGAAACATGGAGTGTAAGGATCCCAATGGAGGGGATGAGCTTGCTTGGGAAGAACTCACGAGGCAGGGGCCACTCTCCACGGAAGCGGCAGCCTCCAGAGAATGTGATAAAAACACACAAAGCTGCTTGTCTTGTGAGTGGGGTTGCCACGGAGCCCCTGGCTCCCAGAAAAGGGCACAGGGAGGGCAGCTCTCCAGACACTTCACAGCCCCCTGTAAGTCAAAAAACGGTGGGTTTGCTCCTTACCCTGGCCTGTAGCACCTGTCTCTGGGGCACAGGCCTAGGGCAGACGAGAGAATGCAATGGGTGGCACAGGGGCCCTGGTGCTCACTCCCTCACCTCCACCCCGCCCCAGGAGGCTGCCTGCAGGCCCCTCTACTGCAATGATCACCCCTGGAGTTGCCAGGGGCCTAGGGGAGCAGGCCTCAGAGAGAACCAGGCAGCTGAGAGGTGGACTCCCGTGCCTTCCCCTTGGGTGCTCCCTATCCGGGCCCAGGTCTCCTCCACCCGAGCCTGACAGGAAGTGCCCAGGGGAGGATCTCAGAGGGCAGAAGGGTGACGTTCCCAAGGAGCCCTCACTGGCCAGCGGGGCTCCCAGCTAATGTTGGGACAATGTGCTTATTTTCAAAATACGCATCTTTTGCGAGGCATCCTCTCCATTCCCCAAAAGCACCCATTTTAAGTGTCCATTTCAATAGTTCCTAGAAAATGTACACAACCATGCTCATGGATCATTTCCATGACCTCCAAAACCCCATGCCCCAGCCCCCACTGATGGCTTTCACTCCCACAAAATGAGTCAGGTCTACAGTTTCACATCAGCAGAATCACACTTAGGGACTCTCTGGTGTGTGACTTCTTTTCTGCAATTCACTCATGCCATTCTTCGCTGAGTTATTTCTGTTGTATGGCTACACCCTAATCTGCTTACACATATACCCAGTGATAGATATTTGATTTGTTGCCAGTTTTGTGATACTAGGCATAAAGGCACTGTGGATGCCTCCGTTTGGGTCTCTGTGCTTGTGTATTTCCATTTCTCTTGCACAGAATCTTTGGAATTGAATGGCTGGATTGTATCGTAAGCATATGCTTAATTTTTTTTTTTAAGAAACTGCCAAATTATCTTTCAAAGTCCCTGTGTATTTCCCAGTCCTGCCAGTGGTGTATGCGAGTCCCAGGTGCTCCATATCCTTATTGGCACTTAGGATTGTAGGTTTTTAAAAAATCTCAGTCATTTGAGTGAGTGCGTAGTGGCAACTCGTTGTGGTTTTAATTTGTATTTCCTTTATGATCAATACCATTGAGCATCGTTCCATGGGCTTATAGACCATTTTTACATCTTTTCCAGCAGTGTCTATTTAAATATCTTGACCACTTTTTATTGAGTTTATCTCTTGCTTATTATTGAGTTGTAAAGTTCTTTACATATTATGGATACAAATCTATGATTACTGATATGTATTCCAAGTACTTTCTCCAGTCGGTGGTTTATCTTTTCATTTTCTTAACAATGCAACTTGAAAAGCAGATCTTTATTTCAATGAAATCCAATCAATCCATTTTTTTTCTTTTATAGTTTGGATTTCTAAATTATATATCTAAGAAAATGTTGCTTAACTCAAGGTGACAAAAATTTTCTATCTTTTCTTCTAGACATTTTATAGCTTTAGCTTTTATGTTTAGTGCTATGATTGATTTTGGATTTAATTTTATATACAGTTTAAGATAAGGGTTAAGGTTCATTTTTTTTTCCACGAGTATCTAGTTGTTCCCAAACAATTTATTGAGTAAACAATCATTTCCCCTTAAATTACCTAACTTTGTTGGAAATCAATTAACTTGTCTATTTCTGAAATCTGTTTTATTCAGTGGATGTACATGCCTATCCTCTGTCAACACCACCTGTCATAAATTCTGCAGCTTTATAATGTCTTATAATCAGGTAGTTTAAATTCTTCAACTTTGTTTCTCTTTTAAGATGGCTTCAGATATTCTGCATTCTTTGTATTTCCATGTGAATATTAGATTTAGCTTGCCAATTTCAATTTTAAAAGTCTGTTGGAGTTTGGATTGGGATGAGAACTGACATCTTAACTACCTCGAGTCTTCCAATCCATAAATATGGCATGTACCTCCATTATTTAGGCCTCTGATTCCATGAGACTTCTCTCATTGCTGAACGCAATCTCTTTTGTTGACTGTAGATGTACTCACCCATAGATGCAATCAACTGATTACATATTGAAATCCATGAAAAATCTTCACAATAACAGGCCAGCGCTTGTTTGACCAAACAACAACTTGACACTATAACCTGGTCAAGTTGACACGTGAACTTAACCAGCACAGTGACCTTTAATTTCCTTGCACAGCAGGTCTGTTGGTGATGAATTCTTTCAGATTTTATCTGGAATAGTTTTTATTTTCTCTTGTTTTTTGAAGGATATTTCTGCTGGCTATATAATTCTACGTTGATAGCTTCATTTTCCTTCAGAGCCTTAAAGATGGTGCCCCGTATCTGCCTTGCATAGCTTCTGAACAGAAGTCTCTCATAGTCTGTTTCTCCCTATGTAATGTGTCTTTTTTCCCTTTGCTTTTAGATTTTCTCCTTAAAACTTTCAGCTATTTGATTATGATGCTCCCTTGTATGTGTGCGTGCACATGTTTATCCTACAGTTTGGGTTTGGCTAAACTTTTTGGCTCTGTGGGTTCAGAATTTTCATAGAATTTAGAAAGTTGTGGCCATTGTTTCTTCAAATACATTTTCTACCCCCTCAAAAATTTTCTCCTCTTTTTGTTAGACTGATTGATAGTGTCCTTCAGGTGACCAAATGCACCCCTCCCCCTTTTCTGTATTTCATTTGGATAGATTTTCCTGCTATTTTTTTAAGTTCCCTGTTTGTGCTACTGAACCTCTGCTATGAATCCCATCCAGGGAGTTTTCCCCATCAGATATTGCATTTTTCAACTCTAGAAGTTTAATTTTGTTCTTCCTATTTTATATTTTCCATTTCTCTTCTCATTATGAACATGCTTTTCTTTAAAGCTCTTTTAATGTCCCTGTTTCTGTCTTTTTTCCATTTGCTAAAGCTGCCAGAATGCAATATATCAGAAACATACCAGCTATTATAAAGGGGATTTATTAAGTTACAAGTTACAATTCTAAGGCTGTGAAAATGTCCAAATTAAGGCACCAACAAGAGGATACCTTCATTCAAGAGTGACTGATCACCTCCAGGGTTTCTCTGTCACATAAGAAGGCACATGGCAACATCTGCTGGACCTTTCGGTTTTATTGCTTTCAGGGTTCCACTGGCCTCCTCTCTGAGCCTCTGTCTGTATCCAAGCATCTCCAAACATCGGTGTCTGTTCTCTTAAAAGACCCCAGTAAGCTGATTAAAACCCATCCTAAATGGGTGGTGTCACATCTCCTTGGAAACAAACTAATCAAGAGGTCCCATCTGATAAAAGGTCTGCCCCCATAAGACTGGATCTGAAGAACATGGCTTTTCTGGAGTACTTAGGTCTCAACCAGTACAGTCATTTCTGGGCCTGATTCTACTGAATGATTTTCCTCTTGGTTGTGGGTCCCATTTTCCTGCTTCTATGCATGTTTTAATAATTTCTGATTGGATGTTAGATATGGTGAACCCTGTGTTGAGATTTTTTTGTCCTTTAAAGACTGCTGTGTGCGTGCGTGCGTGTGTGTGTGTGTGTGTGTGTGTTTGTGGACAAGGTCAGATTCCGGGAATCGAACCTGCGTCTCTGGCATGGCAGGCGAGAATTCTGCCACCAAGGCACCGTTTTACTACCCAAAGACTGCGGTGTTTTAATAGGCAGTTACTTGGAGGTCAACTTGATCTTTTAAAAGACTATTTAAAAAAAAATAAATAAATAAATAAATAAAAAAAATAAAAGACTATTTTTAAGTTTTTCCACGGTAGGTCTGGATGAACTTTCACTCCAGAGACAGTTCGGTCACACTGAGGTGCACCTTCTCTGGGGTGGGTACTGAACGCCCAAGGTGGTCACTGAACTCACTACTGCGACTGCTTGTAGCTCAAACATCTCCCATCCTGGGAGAGATTTGGGAGTTGTTCATTGTCATGGTTAGGGACACGTGTCAACTTGGCCAAGTTGTGGTACCTGTTTATCTGATTGGGCAAGCACTAGCCTGCCTGTTGCAATGAGGACATTTCATAGGATTAGGTCATGATCACGTCAGCTGCATCCACAGCTGATTCCATTTGTAATCAGCCAAAGGGGAGTGTCTTCTGCAATTAGTGATGCTAAATCTAATC
>PVIY010037468.1:0-24627 GCA_004026745.1 Myrmecophaga tridactyla
CATCCTTCTGTGACTGATTTCAAATGCTCATTCCTGTGAGAGGAAGTGACGGCTCCCTCCTTTGGACCTCAGCATGGCAGCTCGGCTGTTTGAGATGGTCTCGGCCTGCCTCTCTGCACCGTGAGCTCCGGGAGCGCCTGGTCCCCGTCGGATTCACCTTGCAAGCTCCAGTGCCCACTTCGGTCCCGAGCATTTTCTGAATGAATGATTCCATACTTGCAAATTAAGTGAAAGGAAAGGTAGTGAAGACTGCTGAAGACACTGTCAGTAAATTGGGTTTCGAGCGTAGAGATGGTTGAAGAGGTGAATTTGTAGCAGGTCTGTGAGAGAAGTGATTCCATTTATACAGTGTCTAATAGCTGACAAAACACTGAGATGTTCATGAGCAACGTTCATGACTTTATGGAATTAGAATGTGAACTCATTTTATGGATGAGAAATATGAAGGGAAGAAAAATTAAGAGTTAATGTAGTTAAAAGAAAATTTTAAGTTGTATATATGTTACTAGAATAAAATTTTTAAATCCATGGAATGGCACAACATCAACAGTGAACCCTAAGTAAGACTATGGACTCTAGCACAATTATAAAAATGTGTTTTCATCAATTGCATCAAATGTACCACACCAAGGCAAGGCATTAACAATAGGGTAGTATATGGGAATCCTGTATTTTATGCATGATTGTTCTGTAAATGCATAACTTCTCTAATAAAAGAATAAAAAAAGGAAAGAGATAATGGGGCACCGTTATTCAAGTAGGGTTTTATAGGAACCTGCCAATCTAATCCAAAAATCAAAAGCTCTCTCCTGGAGATGGCAATTTGAAATATTTAGCATCACTTGCATTGTTGTCTAGTTATATTTCTGCCAACAATTTTTCTCCTCAATCACATTCCCGTTTGCCTTCATTTTCCAGGTGTTTTGTTCCCTCTTTACCGTTCTATATTTACTCTCCCATCTAATATCTACTAGCTTTATTCTTTCCAAACCCTCTTCCTCCTCACTTGCATTTCCAGACATTTCAGAGAATGTTGAATGGAAACAGCCTAAACACATGGGCTCTAGTCCTGGCCCTTCCTTTTGTCTTTAATCCTTGTTTCTCAGTTACTTCCAAGGGTTGTTGAAACATTAACCAAGGTCATGCATGTAAAACCACTTTGGAAGCCCTAAATCATTAGATAAATGCCATTGATTGTTTTCTTTTTATATATGAGTCTCCTGTTAGAGGAAATGCCCAGGATACCATCAAATAATAAGTAGAGTTTAAAGGGATTGACAGGAACAGTTAACTTCTTGACAACAACTGGTTCAGAGAAGGCCCTCCCAAAGAAGCAAGTACCTCTGGTCAACACTCTAGACCAAAACTGGGTAAGCGAAAATAATTTGAGAACTAATCCCTTTAGCTGCCCTGGAAGATTTCACCTGTGTAGCCCAGGTGTGTGCGGTAGATGCTGTAAAGGGCTGGATTCAAGTTGACAAGACCCCAGGTCATGTAAAACCACAGGTTTATGCAATAATGAAGAACATGAGTTTTGGAATCACAGGTCTGGGTTCTAATTCATATAAATGCACTGGGACCTTGGGATAATCTTATAATTAGGAATATTTCTAAATTATAGAAGTATCTGAGCACCAGATTTCTAATATGTAAAATGAGCCTAGAGATACATAGTTCGTATATTGTTTGAAAAAAATTAAATATGAAAGGGCTGCTGACATATGAAAGGTTTTTCAGTCTACTCAATTTGTGTTTTTAGGAAGCATTTCTTTTTCAGTGTGATATGTCCAGCCCTTAACACAATTCCTGATTCACAATATGTCTTCAAAAAATGTGTTCTGTATGAATGAATGATTGAATGAATGAATGAAAAAGCGAATAAATCCTTTCGTAAATGAAAAACGTTGGGACATTAAATCTGATAATGGGAGGAGCCAGAAATGAAAATTTCATTAAGTTTTTATAGCTGGCGTGGGTAAGTTGTGTTAGCTTTTCTGAACCAGGAGTTATAACCAGGAGTTTTATGGACAAAAACAGAGTATGTAGAAGGACTATTAGTAATTTGATGGAAGGTGGTTTCCTGTTTTGACAAAACAGAGACTAATACTCCATACCCCACAAATCCCTACTTACCCACTCTTCTCCACCTTAGAACACACAGGAAAGAAAATTGAAGTAAAGTACAGCCTGTGAGAAAGAAATGATCTAGTTTATGAAGAGGTCAGTGAACTCCAGGGTGATGATTACCTCTATAAGTTACTCTCTTGTCTCTCCCTACTCATGAAGAAAGTGCTATTATATACTATGGTACAATAATCTCATTTTGTCATGTGGGTCCCCAAACCATTTCCTTCCCCTAGTGACTTAGAGTACAGATCTACAGCTAAATAATGGACTTGTCTGGGCAACTTCTACTCCCTGCTGGGTCCAGATATCTTTACTACCTACTGTACAGTTTGGCTTCTAATGTGTAGGCTGCCCATTAACCCAATTCCTACTGCTTTCCTCCTCCAGATAGTGAAGAGTCAGAGCTGCTTTTTCGAGAATGGTGCTGTTCACGGACCTCCAGCAATGTTAAAGGATAGTGCAGTGAACCAGGGGCATCCCAAACATTCAGCCCTCATTCTGCCTCCTGGGTTGAGAATTGGACTATTAAGCATCCGTGAAGCTGTGCTTGGAGTATGGAATGAAACCTCTGAACTGCCACTGGGCCTGCCTTTTGACTGCTATGAAAGCCAGATAACAGAAGATAAAGAGGCCGTCAGAGTTAAAGAGGCAGTATTAGACAGAGGCAGACACTCCTGTGGTGAGAAGCACTTACCTATTTCCATGTCTTCTGGCTTTCCACGTCCCTTTTCTGCCTTTGATAAAGGTTACCTTGTATATTCTAGGATATGGATAGGGATAACATTGTTAGCTCTATGTACGAAGAATTCTCTAATTCTTCGTACATAGATGGACATAGATCAGATGGACAAGGGAGAAATGGGAGGAAAGAAAAAGAAGTTTTAATCTTGTGGGGGGCACTCTGGTCTGATTTGACAAATGGACACAGGCTTGTAGAAAATTAATAAGGAGCATATGATGTGATGAGAAATGGACTTATTCTTAAGTCCATGCAGACTTCAGTTGAATCCACGCAGACTTTGAGAACAATAGGCATGGTAGAGTCAAACAATCTTCTAAGCATTACAGAGGAAAATATGTCTTTAATGTGTGTGTGTGTGTTTCGAAACTCAGATCTCCAAGAGGAAAAATTACTATGAGTATGTGGATGGAAAGAGCAAAAAGAAAAAGAAGTTTTGATCTTGTTCCAGTGGAGATAAGGACAACTAGTGGTTGGGTTCCAGAGAGAAAATTAGGATCTCAAAAGCCCAGAGCCCTTTCTTTCCCATCATATATCTGTCAATAGTTTTTATATCCTTCTGTTCCTCCTTTTCTCCATTAGACACTCTTTCATAGCTTGAGGCACTTAGAAATAAGGAGACAAAAATAAAGTATATGCCTTTTATACATAAACTTCTATGCTAGACAAAATTGGGGCACAGGAGAAATCTCAAAGAGCTCAGTTTCACTGAATTCATACTTTAACTTATCTAATTAACATTAATTAAGCACCTTCTATGATCTAGCCTAGACCTTAGTGATTTATTATTTAAACAGCTCAGACAATCCAATCCATAGCCTCATGTGAACTACCCTTTTTGGGAATAGGTATTAAATAATTAACTATAGAAATAGTTAACTAAAATTTTCAAAGTTATTTTAAGAACTACATAGGGAAAACAAGAACCTTTAATCTGGGCTATCTAGAAAGTTTCCTACACTTGATGATATTTAAACTGGGTCCTAAAGCCTGAGTAAGAGAAAGTGGAAATATATTCATTAAATAAATCCTGGTTAGCATCTATGCTGTGTGATTCAGTCCCTTACCTTAAGCTCTCATTTTCCCAGGGATTAGAAAAGCTGAATAAATTTTATTATTATTTTGTATGACAGAGTGAAGACAAAGAGACCTCCAAATTCTCTTGGGAATACAGTGGAGCCAGGTGAAAGAGGAGGTAATTTGAGTAAAAGTTTCTCAAAAGAAGTTTGGCTTGTGCTGAGAAATGAAAGATGTCTAGTAATTTAGAAGCAGAGATATAGCATCTCTTTATCTTTAGAAGCAGAGATATAGATGATGTATCTAGTTGTGTGGCCTTCTGGTGCCTGCTGAAGGCTCACTTACACTCCTTGCATGCAAGTGTGTCCTCTGATGTCTGATGAGCTTTGCCTCCAAGCTAAAGCCTCAACCACACTCTTTACATATATAAGGCCTCTCACCTAAATGCAAGCTCAATGAAGTTTGGGTTCTGGCCAAAAGTTTTGCCCAAAATCTGCACTCTTGACAACTACAAAGGCTGAAATTTTTACTTCATTAAGTATGTTAGGTCTGTTTCCACAGGATTTACCCTCTGGGCATGACTGCCCTTTTTGTCTACTTTCTTTTCTTCTCTAGAGCTTGCTGGCTATCCTAGGATGGGAGAGGAAAATACCCTTGAAGTCCTTCTCTTCATCCTCCAATACTAATATTTGGAGGATTTT
The DNA here is from genome assembly GCA_004026745.1 of Myrmecophaga tridactyla. NCBI lineage: Eukaryota > Metazoa > Chordata > Mammalia > Pilosa > Myrmecophagidae > Myrmecophaga > Myrmecophaga tridactyla. The sequence goes on from PVIY010037468.1 coordinate 4,585, forward strand.
CTCTCTTGTCCTACTGTTTTATCATTCCTGCAGTTGTGATCAGAAAGTTGTTGCTGTTGCTGCTACTGAGCTGCTGCTGGTTAAGGATCCCTTAATTGGAGATAACATTTGCCTATAAGCCTATATAGATGTGAGGCGGGGGTAAGGGTTGGTATTGGCTGATGAACTGCTGACTATAGCAAACCACAGCACAGTAAAGATAGGGACAGATTCTGGCTTTGGACTAAATATACACATTCTGAGAAACTGTCTCTTTTCAATCCTGACAAATGAGTCAACAAATCAACTAATGCTGGGTTTGAGGAAGGGATTCTGTCCAACCACCTAGAAACGGTAGGAGGGATGCAGCAAAAACATGGGGCCTTGCACAGGGAACAACTCATTGGAATTCAGCTCCAGTCCACTTGGTGGGCATTTTTATAAAGGGATAAGCAAGGAATGAGAAAGAAATCCACAATGAAAAGAAATCTTCCTTTCTGGCAGAGAATGGGCAAAGTCAGCATCTTGACCACCAATCAACTAACAAACAAAAAAATAAGTCTGTGAATCCTTTGACAATCTACTTACTACATGCAGCCCCAGGACACCTTGCTTATTCTGCCAAAGCCAGCCTCCTATAGGGAGCTACTCTGCTGAGATCGACTGTTAGAGATTGTCTCTCAAACTGTATTATCTGAAGACTCTTAAGAAACTTGTGGTTACCTTAAACCCTTCATTTGTGGGCTGTACATTTGTCAGCCTAAAGTTATATGGGTGTACTCAAGAAGAGATGTATATTACCTCTCACCACCTGCCAGTCCATCTTTTCCATGAGAACCCAGCAGTTAGACAGACTGTGTAAGTGCTGAAGGAACTCACATCTTCCATGTAACTGAGAGATATAGTCTGTCTGAAGGGCAAATAGGTGCTAAAGCACACTTCTTGGAGGCTCCGTGAAATTCTAACCATGGCCACTCCTGGAGCAGAAACTGCCCAGGCTGCTTCACACACCCTGCTGGAAGATTCTTAAGAATAGCCAGGAGCAAGGCCCTAATACTGAGCACTTCCTGCCAATATTCCTACCTACCTACCTTGCTCAGGAAAGAACTGCTTGCACTCAACTGTCATTCCTGCCAGCCCTCTAACCATTTTACAGCTGGCTATATAGGCTAACCACAATGAATATTGGACCCACCTTTCAAACTAGAGCAGAATCCTGTCTGGCCTGAGGACTCACTCTCTTCCAGGAGGTCCTCCAACATGCACTAAGTCTCTTATGACTAGCATTCCTATTTATGTGTTCCAAAGTTCCAAATATCAATACTCATATCTGGTCAGTGCTATACACTGCAATCTCTTGACCCAATCCTCCACATCAATGTTCTGTTCCAAATAACTCTGCTGGGAATTGAATACACACATATTGGTCAGCATCCACTCTACTTCTTTACCCTTTCTATCCAACACTTCCATTTCTATGGAATCCTCCTCCAGATTCCATGTCTATGCCTAAACTTACCTTTGGCTTTTTCCTAAAGGCAAGGTTTTTTTCTGCAGCCCTAGTCTTCCATACACAGTCTCTCATCTCTCAAGACCAGAGTTCTTCTAGATCATTACTACCACTGCTTTTTTTAAACACTTTATTCTTCCAAGATTCATATCAGCCTCCTGGTATCATCACTCATTACTTGAAGATTGTGTGGTAGTTAGGTTCAGGTGTCAACTTGGTCAGGTGAAGGTACCTAGTTCTGTTGCTGTGGACATGAGCCAATGGTACATAAACCTCATCTGTTGCTCATTGCATCTGCAGTCGGCTAGGAGGCATGCCTGCTACAATGTATGATGTTTGATTTAATTGGCTGGTGCTTAAATGAGAGAGCTCAATGTAGCACAGCCCAAGCAGCTCAGCATACCTCATCTCAGCACTTGCAGCTCAGCCCAGGCCTTTGGAGATAAAGAAATCACCCCAGGGAAAGTTGTTGGAACCCAGAGGCCTAGAGAGAAGGCCTGTGTCTTCTTCCCATGTAAGAAAAAACCTCAGTTGAAAGTTAGCTGCCTTTCCTCTGAAGAACTAACAAAATAAATTCCCTTTAATTGAAAGTCAGTTCATCTCTGGTGTGTTGCATTCCGGCAGCTAGCAAACTAGAACAGATTGTAACATGGCTCGTGTGGTCTTCACTCCAAAGACTGTCAAAGCTCACTGACTTCCATATCCACAAAAATGACCCAAATTCTAGTACTCTGGATTCTTAGTTCTAATCATTTTCACCCAGTCCCAGCCGATCATACTTTGGACAATGTTGACAGAAATGGCACCATTTTCAAAATCACTCATTTAGATATCTAATTCTCTGATCATATCCCTTTGTCTTCATTCTGGCTTACTTTTCTCAAGCACCTTAACTATAGCAGCCTCTCAACCTTATAAAGTGCTCCAGTCACTTTTAACCACTTCACTTTCTCCTTATCCATCAGCAGCCTCTTTTCCTTATCTTTACTTTCCTCCTAATCAAACTATTCCATTAATCTATATATTCTGCTGGGAGCCTATGAATTATTACCCCTTGTAAGAATCTTTTGCCTCCCTGCCCTGATATCTTTTTGTCCCACCTTTGTGGCAACACCCTACCTCCAGATGAGTCCAAATGTCCACCATCTTCATGCCCACAGCTGGAGTAGTTGAGCTTGGTCTTTATTATCTCAATACATAGAACCACCATTTACCCAGAAAACTAAACCACCTTCCTTGATACCATCACCCTCACAATCAGCCAATTTCCCTCTAAGCCCTATCAATTTGACTTCATAAACACACCTCAAACCCATCCATCCCTCTTCATCTCCACAGCTAACACTCTGATCCAAGTCACCATGAAGTCTCACCTGAACCATGGCAACAGTCCCCTAATGGTATTCCAGCTACCGTGTAGACCCCTTCCCAATCCATTCTTCAGACATAAAGTAATAACAATAAATGAAGTAAATCATATCAAGCACACATTTAAAATTTATAATTGGCTTCTTATTGCACCAGACAAGAATCAAAATATTTAACCTAGCACACAAGGCTTTGAATCAAGTGTCTTTGCCCAGCTCACCAGCCTTATCACTTCCTACCCAGTACTCATTTATTGCATTTCAGCCATAAAGGCCTTTTTTTCAACCTCCAGAACATACCAACCTCTTTCCTGCCCTGGCTTCTGCATAGGCCTTTCCTGCCATGTGCAGGAACTTCCATCTCCTGACCTGGATCACTCCTAATTATCTTGCCCAGATCTCAGTTTAAATGTCACTTTTTCAAAGAGGTCTTCCATAATCCTTGTCCCAATACTCAAGGCCCAGAATCTCATCTAAATGTGTTGAAAGTACATCTTAAATCAGGTCCAGGTATAGATGAGGACCTCCAGATTCCATGTCTATGCCTAAACTTACCTTTGGCTTTTTCCTAAAGGCAAGGTTTTTTTCTGCAGCCCTAGTCTTCCATATACAGTCTGTCATATCCCAAGACCAGAGTTCTTCTAGATCATTACCTACCACTGCTTTTTTTTATATATCCTCAAATATATTTCCTCTTCACCTATGAAGCAAAGAGAAAAGATATTTGCCCTCTGCTACCACCCAACATAAAATGGTAGGACTGGAAATAATTGATATAGCCATTTCTGTGCAGAAAGTGGGAACATGGGAGGCTCAAAAACATCATTGATCCACAGCAATTCCAAAGTCCAAATGGGACAAATATTGGAATTTCCTTGATGAGGTCTCAAAGCCTGGGAATATTCTTTATTGGTTCTCAGCTCTAGTCTCTTGGGTCTTGCTCCTGCCTTCCAAGTCCTCCATCCTTTTTCATGAAAGGTAGCACATGTTTGCAGGTATGTAGTTTTCTTATCCTTCTTCTGGCCAGTAGAGTAGGGGGTGGGGGTGGGGGGGTCCAAAGTCCTCTTTTCACTTGGTACTATCTCTGTTTCATTCAGTCCAAGCTAGTGATGTTTCCACATAAGTACTCCTTTTAAAAACTTTCTGGGTCTTCGGTGATCTTAGTGGACCCTCTACATTAGACAGGTGCAAATCTCTTCAAGATAAATCCTTCTCTTCCTTGAGCTTCTGCTAAGCCTGTGGTGGGATCACACCCTGCCTCCTTAGAGTACCTTTTATCAGATTAGAGAATATTCTGTGGTACCACGTTTGATCTTCCTGAGAATTTAACAAGAATTTATATTTACACCTGCGCTATCATCTTTGGACCATGGTTTCCTGTCAATACACTGGATTTGACCTTCACTAAGAAGCCATTCTTTAATTTTGGTATTGTTTATTGTCTGGAGAGGCTAAGAATATTCAAAACAATCAAGTCTTGGCTCTTTTTTGTTTAACATTCCTTCCTGCTCTCTGCTCCTGCATTTTATGATTAACAGCAAGAAACCAGGTGGCACTTTCAACACATGCTTGGAAATCTCCTTAGCTACATTACATTATCCAGTTCATTAGGCACATTTTCTACTTTTCATGTTACTGCAAAGTATTGATAAACTTTCTGCCACTACATAATAAGGATCTCTCATTTCTAGTTTCTAATAATACTTAACCCTGCATTCCTGCAAGCTGCTACCCACAGCTTTATCAAAGACATGAGGCTTCTTTTAACAGCTTTTTCCAGTCATATCAAGGCTTTCCTAACACTCTCCTCAAAGTTCACTGCCTGATTCAAAAGTCACAAGCACATTTTAGGTTTTTGTGGAAGCAGCATCCTATTTCCAGGTATACTATTATATATATATATATATCCTATTTCCAGGTATACTATTATATATCTATTGCTGCATAACAAATTCCTGGACACTTGAGCATGGTCATCCCTGTGTGTTTATTTTTAACTGCTACGTGTATATTGTTTACAATTAAATATTTGGTGATTGAGTTGTGCGTAGAGCAAGAAGGAATGATGAAGGAGGACTTAGGGTAATATGGACAAGATGGACGAATATGTTGATAGCAGCCACCAGTGCAAATGAAGGGAATGGGTCCATCCTAAGACAAACAAGGAGTTATTTTAGTAAATATTCACTACTCTTCTGGCTCTCAGGGGTCCCCAGACCATCTTTTCTGTCTCCTAAATGCTTTCTTTGGAGAAAGGCAAAGTCTTAGAAGACAGCTCTGGAGAAGAGAGAAATGAGAAGATGCCCAGGAATAATCCTTTCTCCTGCACTGCAGTGCCTTCTACCTCCTACAGGGGTGTCACAGAGGGCACCCATGCAGGCAGTTCTCAACTAGGGCCCTGGCAAAAAAGGTCCAGGGAGCCAGGCTTGGCTCAGAGCCCTGGGAGAAAAACTCCCATCTCCCAGCAACTGGGTGAAGACTTGCCACTAACTGTGTAGAATCCTGTGAGTAAAAATGGCCCTGGCGTATCCACAAGGCAGTGCTTCAGTTCAGGGTGTGGGCTCAGAGATTCGTGTCTGTTGCAGAAACCTGAGTAACCACAGGGAGCCTGCTTTGCTACCCCAGACCCAATTTCCCAAATGTTTACATGGCACCAACCTTAAGTATGTGTGTACTAAGTGAGGTCATGCCCGAATGGTCCTCCCATAATGGGTGCCCATTACCAACCTGAGTCTCAGGGGACTGTGCTGCCAGAATAGCAAGTAAAAACCAACTTTGGGATGTCCAGGCTATGGCCAGATGCCCCAAACCTATCTTAGGTTTCCTGCACCAAGGGCAAGGTCTGGAGACCACATGCAGAAGCCTCTGGGAAGTATAATCTTGAGACGGAGATAAAGATTTCTCCAGGGACTCCCTGACTTCCCTGAACCACCATCAATTTTATGCATGTGTATTTCAAGAAATACCAGCACCACAGTACCACCACTATGTGTTGACATGAAAATGTAAAAGCCAAAAATGGCCTAGGTATTCTTGAAGATGAACAAAGCAGAAAGATTTATATTACTGGAAAAGAAGACCTATTATATTTTAAGGAAGACAACATGGTATTGTTGCAAGCATAGACAAGCATAACAGCAAGACAGCATAGGGAGTGCAAAAATAGACCCACTAATATAAGTTCACCTTATCTTATGACCAATATGACACTGTTGTGCCGTGAAGAAAGGATAGTCTTTTCTAATAAATAGTGCCAGGCCAACTGGATATCTATAAGGAAAAAATAATAATCTTGATCCCTATCTCACACCATACACTAAAGTCAATCCCATTTGGATCAACATATAAAGGAAGGGGTGAAACAAAACTTTAAGAAGAAAATGTTTTGCACAAATATTAAACATGCTGAGGTGATAAATTAAAAATTTAAAACAGTAGATTTAAATTTAGCTTCTTAATGCGGCTATTTAGCACACTGAAGTGTCAGAATATTGTGTTCTATTCAGATGGCTCTTGGTCACACTTTTGTGCGAACATTTATTTATAAACATCTATAAATTATCATTTTATAGTGTAGATGCTACCGTTTTCACAACATTAAATTTCTGAAAAGGGCACAAGATGGCAGTAGTTCTAAACTGTTTTCTAATATGAACAAAATTTTAACTGAAGTTTAATCTCCTGATGGACTTGGCAGAACATGGTTCAGATTTTACCAACAGTATATTTATTGTGAACACAGAGGTTCGGCAAAATAACACTTATGATCATTCTAAATATTCCCAGGGATGTTCCATATTATTGAGGTCTTTTTAGATGGAACAGGATCCAGAGCCTAATTTAGCATGTAGGAAAAAATGGAAGAGTTAAGAGGTTTTTCTCAGGGGTCACACAACAATTGATAAAATCTTAACACTGATGCCCTTTAAATATCCTCAACCTTCACCTTTGTGGATCATAAATTTGATGAAAAAACATGAATTAAATAAGTTATAGGGGTTTTTTTATCCATTAGGAATTTAAAAAGTCCTAGGGATATTATTTATTTAGCTTTAGATTTTGGATTAAGAAAAGTGTTCAGTGGAATTTAAACAGATACCTTCAGTTTACTACTCATTTAAAATGATGTTATGTGTTGTGAATTTTGTAATGTCTTTATTATGAACATTGTCAATGACAGAAAATTTGAATAGTGAAATGATTTCCCATGTGCCATCTGTAATTCTTGTGATATTGGAAATTACTTTTGTGATTCACTCATTGAAAAACATTTTAAATACAGTCACAGAGATGATTTATCCACAAAAGCCCATGCACCCCAACCTAAGGATAGTTATAATTTGGTATGGCATGTTTACTTTTTCACTATGTAATTTCCTGCCCCCCACCCCCCAACCTCCTTCCCCTACCCCTGTTTTAAATATTTGTGAGAGGACCAAGAGGAGATAGGCAGGGCAGCCTGACTATCAGAGAAACTACGCCAGAGTCGGCAACAGTCTGATATGACCCTAGGGCCTCAAGGGGAAAGTGTTACAAAAGCCGCTAAACACCATTGTTGAGGGAATCAAAATAGCACTTGACCTTGGAAGGAGGCCAGTTTTAAAGATTTAAGCCTCTACTGGAACTAACTACGGCCTTTATTGCCATCTAGTGACATAGGTTGGAAATACACGAACCAAACCAACCCAGCCCAGCTCCCTGTAATTCAGGCAGACTGGAAGACTGACTGGCAGGAAATGTACAAGTTGAACCTGGAGCATCTTGTAGTGCCATAAGGTAAGGAAGAGCTAAAAAAACAACACACCCAATGATGGGGGTATGTCAGAATGACACAAGAGCCAACTGAAAGAGCTTCCAAATGGCCAAAGCTGGAACTGTTTGAGAAACAAAATTAATAAAGTAAAATTGGATAAAATGAATACCCATAAGTCCATACTGTTATAGAAATCATTGGATAAATAAGTAAATGAGAGAGGAGAGATAAATCTCCCATTTAGAATAATTCTAAATCATCTATGCCGATACTCCACCCTGAAGGAGAAGGGAATAACCTAGAAAGACCTAAAAAACTACCGATTGACTAAGGAGGTGCATCTAGAAGTGTTTTCCCAGGTCAAACGGCATCACCATCACCTGAGAACTTTTTAGAAATGCAAGGTTTTGGTCTTCACCTCAGAGCTACTGCATGAGAGACTCTGGAGTTGGGGGCCAGCAATAGGGTTTAACAAGCCTTACAGGTGATATTCACCAAGTTTGAGACCCAATGAACTATCACAAGAAGGGGCTTCTGAATACTTCCACTTTTTTCTATCTATTCTTGTGGTAGAATCCAAATAAAAACACAGTCTTTGGAGACAGAAATTTCAGGTTCAAGCCTGTGATCCTCAGAACTTAAGGTGTGACCCAAGACAAATTATTTTTTCTCTTTGATCTTGAATTAACTCATCTGTAATTAGAAATTAAGACACCGATTTCAGTAAACCTGTGAGGATGAAATAAGGTGATGCCAATTTCTCTACTTTCCTTATTAAGGGGATGACTATTTTATAATATGCTTTATGTCTTGATTGGGCGGTGGCAACACAGGTGTATATATGTCAAAACTCATCAAACTATACACTTAAAATGAATGCATTTCATTCTACTCATATAAAATTGGATATATATGTGTACATACAACTGAAAGGTAGATAAGCTAAAATTAACAGAACTAACAGGATGACTAAGGGTATCAGACCTGAGTAAAAAGGAGTTGTCAAAAGTGACTACCAGCTGAGCCTCTGCCCCCAACCTATAGGGGGAGACCTTAACACCATTTCATACAAAATGCAGTAACACCAACATGAGACAATCAGAGTCAGTAAGACACTGTTTTATCATCTGCCCCTCCATTTGCTCTCAGCTTCATCTCTCTTGGTTTAATGGCCAATAAGAAGGAATTTCACTGAATATCATTCCCTCTTTCATGTTCATTCATCCTTCTGTACCTGCTACCTGTGAACATGTGTTCACAGCTGCTGGGTGTCCACATACAGGTCATATCTGCACTGTGTATGCATTACGATATTTAAATGATTCTCTCTGATCAATGACAACCTAAGTGCAAAAAGAAAAATAAATGCACTTTCAGAAATCACTGTAAAGTGTGGAGCATCCATTAAGCTGAAACCAAAGTGCAAAAGTCCTATACAGTGCTTTAACACTTCTGGGCTGCTGTGGGTATTAACAGAAAGTAGGAAAAGAGAGTCAATGAAGTCTTGGCAGAACTTAATGGAGAAGATTCAATTCTCTAAGATCCTTGGAAGAATACCTAGAAGTGGAAAGGGTCTTATAAGGGCATATTTGATGCCCTGTCTCATGCATAGCATTTCTTAAAGAACTGAGCCTCTCCCAAGAGAGTAGGAGTGACTCTAGCAGGCAACAAAGACTAAACATCACAGCTAAGTAAGCCTTGGGTGTCAATTGACAGGTTTTGGGGAAGGTGGGTGTGGGGGATTTCCACCTGTAGACTCCCTGTAATCTCATTTCTAGTCCACAGTCTCCTTGAAGATAAAAATGGAAGACAATCTTGTTCCTGCTTTCCACATCACTGTACCAGAGCCCAACATTTCCCAAACACACACACACACAAACATACACATATGCACACACACGCATCCATCAGAGCTCGTCTCTTTTTTTGACCTAACAGAATCTCACGGAGCAGTAGTGCTAATTAGTTTGGAGTTTGAAATCAACATAAACCCCATTCAGTCCACCATCATGGCCACAAAGATAGTAGGACAAATATGACTGGATAATACTTTGAGTTTCTTAATCTCTGTGATGTACTTCTCCAATGTTCTCTAGATACTGTCCCAGAAAAGAAGCAAAGCAAAGCAGAAATCAGAGAGATCTTATCTTGCTGTTCCTTCTAACTTTTTGCCCACATTTTAAGCCACAGAGTGAATGAAATTTTAAGTCACTCAAGTATAAATGAAGATAGGACCACTTTGTCAAAAGTGGAGTAGAAAAGAAAGAGGCTTCCTCCAAGACTAGAAAGAATTTCCTTTGGACTGAGGAAGGATGGCAGGAGGAGAGAAAGGAGATGGTCTGAGACTCTAGATTTCAAAAAGAAGTAGTCTTTGTTCCAGCAGCATCACCATAAAGGTCATAGGACCAAAAATGACCTGCCCCAGCAGTGATGGGCAGAGTTCCACCTACTGAGCATGCCAAAGAAGCAGTTTAGGACCACCGATGTCCCAGTATACAGAGACCTCTCAAAGATCAACCTGAGAAAATTTAGGGCCAAATTCTTTTCAAAGCCCACCAAACCCCAAAACTATAACTTATGACCATTAGAAGTTGGGGGTTACAACTACCACCAACCTGCAAGATAAGGACCCAAATTAGAGAATAACTTGGTTATTAAGAAAAAAAGGCATATGGTTTCACACTTGTATTTGTGTACTGAGAGTCACACCATCTACATATACATTGCATTTGTCTTTATTTTTAACCTAGAAGGCTACTCAAGGAATGATTTACAGTGCTTTCCCTTGGGAAGAGGGACAGGATGAGACGAGAGAGTTTTTCTTCATTTTACCGTATGCCCTTTAAGCTAATATATGTTAGAACTTTAAATTTAAAAAAAAAAGTAAAGAGGAGTGAAGATTATGAACAACTTTTGCTTCAATCTTTATATGTCTATTTTTTTCAAGTCTTTTTTGTTCTATAAAATACCCAAAATGCAAAGCAGAGTGAAAGGGCATTCAGGTGCATTGCCTTAAGTGGCTTCTGTTTTGTAAAGTTTCTGTGACGTTAAAAACAAAACTAAATGCAAAAATATATTTAATTCCAGAATCCATACTTACTTGTTTCAATGTATGAAAAATGTCAAAAAAAAATTCTTTCTGGTAAAATTGCTTAATTCTCACTACCAGCAACAAAAGCAAAATCTTCCTATAACAATGCTTCAGAATCATGCCCCTCATATATCAAAGAACAGTAAAGAAAACTATGAGACAGGCCAGTTTGAAATGTGTGGTGGCAGGAATTTATGTAGAGGGGAGTGGGCCAAGAACATGTTGAGGTGATTAGGGACTCTGCAGATAGCTGGCCTGCTTTTCCTTTATGTTTTCATGCCTTATAAAGGATTCAGGTGAAACCAATCCAGCCCTTGCCTCTCTGAGCACAGAACATTATGAGATTTGCTAAAAGTGATTCTAACCAGGAGATGGCAGCATCTGCTCAGAGATGTTCCAGTGAGCTGCCTTCGCCTCCACCACACCATGGAAAATGTCTAAGCAACTCTAGAGAGCACTAAGGCCTAGAGGGGCTGGTTTGGAGAAGTTCTAGTAGGGACAGTCCTCCTCATGTCACACATACACCCCACATACCCACACATCTACATTAAGTCACAAGTTGGGCCCTGTGGCCATCTATAGAGGCCTGAATACTAAACATACTTCCCCAGTCCCACCCACATACACCACCCCATGCAAAATTTCCAGGCCAAGAGAGGGCCACGAAGTCACCAATTCACAAGGTTCAGATCAAGCTGTCATCTTTCCTTTACCTCCTCTTTGATACTTTGTCATAGGAAGTATTTAACTTTAAATACATTGTATTAATCAGGATTTTACAGAGAAACAGAACCAACAGGATGTAATGTGCCTGTGTGTATATATAAATATAATTTCTATGTATATAAAGATATTTTAAGGAATTGGCTCACATGACTGTGGAAGCTGGCACGCTTGAACTCTGGAGGACCATCCAGCAGACTGGAAATTCTGGTAAGAGCTGATGTTGAGAACTTGAGTGTAAAATCCATAGAGAAGGCCAGACAGTCTGGGAGCTCCAAGAGGAGTAGAGGCTGTGGACTTGAGGCAGAATTTCTTTTCTTCTGAAACCGCAGCTCTCACACACAAGGCCTTCAGCTGAATTGAAGAGACTTACATTATCACGGGTAATCTCCTTTACTTAAAATCAGGGGATTCAGGTGCTCAATCGCATCTACCAAATACCTGCACAGCAACATCTAGGCCAGTGTTCGACTGACCAAACAACTGGACACCATGACGCAGCCAAGTTGACACACAAAATTAGCCATTTCATCCATGTTTCAAAGGCAGGACTTATTAGATCACAAAGTTACCCAGGGCACCAGTTGGGCAAGGGTTGTACTCAGCAGAACCAGTGGGAATCAAACAGCAAATAAAGAACTAGAACTACAGCAAATAAAGAACTAGAACTAACTATATGCTTCTGTGTGCCCAGAACAGTGGTCATAGATGAATATATGAAATAAGATTACATATATCATTGAACATTGTAAGAGAAGTAACAGTATCATCCATTTATACTTGAGGCAACTGATTTTCAGGGTGGCTTAGTCACTTTTCCATTGTCATATACCTACCTAGTGGTGGAAAGGAATTTCAAATCCAAATTTATCTGATTCTGAACCCTCTGTTCTTTCTTCAGCCCCAGCTTCCCTTAAAACATTGGACCAGAAAGAACATTCAATTCTTTGAACGGAATTTACTGTCACTTGTAATTGTTTTTCCTTTTCCAAATAGAACATATTTGGATTAAAACAAAGAATTTTGCCAAGTGCTAAACTTTTCTACCAAAGGCAAGTTCTAATTAAGTGGAATATAATGTGAAATTCTGGGCTAGTATGAATTCTCAGGAGCATTGCATAATACACAGTTTCCTGTAATCACGGTAACACCTAAAAGGCTCAATTACCATGTAAATTTTAAAACAAGGTTAAATGAAAATGGCTGTGCTTGCTCTGCAAATGCTAAGAAGTAAATTGTACATCCTCAGGTTGAGGTGAAATATGAATTAATGCTGACCCAGAAGTCTTTTTCACACAGGCCTTTGCTAGCTGCAAGGCCATTATTATTAGAAAAATATGGCTATCCAGTAAATCGATATGTGCTCAAGTGGCATTGATAAAAAAAATAAAGTTCTAAACAATGGACATGATACTTCTCCTCTACTCTGCCTTGTTCATACCACTCTGTACTAAATTCCTATGAAGACATTTTGATGGTGAGTTTTGGCAACTGGAAATTGTCAAGAGAAGAGAGACCGGATGGTCAGAAGGTACTCCAGACCAACCATCTGCTTCCCAGGACCCTCACCTGTTTCCTATACCATAGGCTGAAGAAGAGATGATTAAGGGAGAACCTAACACTTGCATACAAACATGCAAATACGCAGGGCACGTTTTGGGGGCTCTCCGAAATGAAATGTGAGCCTATGAACAGAAGTACACAGAGGCAGAGTGGATCCCACTTACGGAAGAACAATGTCACACATAGAACTGTCCCACAGTGATTAGGTGGCCTGTTGAGGATATCAATGAATATTGGTGAACTGGTGAAATGTCTAAGCAGAAAATCCCCTCCATATATGCTATGTGCTAGACCAGATTCTGGGAGTACAATAATGACTAAGGCAGGTTCTGACCCTGCCTTCATGGAGCCTTTAATCTGGTGGAGAAAACAGGCATTATAACTTTGAGGTGTGAAATATAATAGGGGAAGGAACAGGATACTAAAGAGCTCATTGAAGAGACAGCCACCTTGTCTCAGGGAGCTCAGGGAAGTATTGCCAGAGACAGCTTGCCTAATTTGAGAAAAAATATTGTGAATAAGAGTTAGTTGAATAAAGAGGGTGGGAGAAAGGGGATTTCCCTCTGGGAACAATCTGCTTTCCCAGACAAAGCTACCTGTGACTTCCTATACTGATGTGATCTTTCCAAAAAATCAAGAAAAATTTCCGATTGTTTCTATTGTCTTTGTTGCTTAACAAACCACTTCAAAATGTTGTAGCTTAAAACCACAACCATTTACATGCTTATGGTTCTGCAGTTTGGACTGTGTTCAGCCAGGTGGTTCTTTTTCTGTCTTGACTCAGTCACTCATTGGGCTGCCATAATCTGTTAGCTCAACTGGGTGGGCTTCCAGATGGCTTCACATTTCTGGAAGTTGGTGCTGATGTTTGCTAATGCACCTTGGTTCTTCTCCTTGTGACCTCTCATCCTCTTGTAGGCTGACAGAGATGTCTTATATGGCGGTCCTTGGGTGGCATTCCAAGAGGACAAATGAGGAACTTTTAAGGCATCTTGGGGTCTAGCCTGTCATATTCTGTCATATTCTATTGGTCCAAGCAAGTTGGAAGCCAGCCTAAATCTAAAGAATGAGGAAATAGACTCCTCCTTTTAAGAGCAAGTGTTGCAAAATATTGGAGCCATCTTTTTCATCTACACAAATCAGGCTGAGAAAACCCAAACTAAAATCAATGAAAGGTGACTCCAGAGAAGTGAAGCTTGGGCTCAGTCTTGAAGGATGAGTAAAATTTTTATTAAGGAGAGCAGGAGAGGGTGCAGTCTGGCAAGGAAAGGTTGGAGACCATAAACGGACTTTTAGAGACATTCAGATCTGGTAGCAAAGGATCAGGGAGAAAATTGTGGAAATGATACAGTGGAAGGAGAACATCAACAGATAGCAGTGTCTCACAATGCACTGGGTTGCCTGAGTGATCAATAAATATTGATCTTATCCCTGTTAGTGTAAAATCATGAAGGCCTTTGGATGATCAATGTAAAGGTTAAGCATGAGAAAATTTATATCAGGGGATTTAGACAATGAGTTTTGTCTTTGTATATCTGAAGTGACATTGCACAGGCCCTGCGTAAAGTAGCTACTGAACTATTCCTATGGATCTGGTCTGAAACCTTAATTATCAGTCCCTGCTCTGCCACCTGGTTTGATCATGTCTGTAAGTCCTGATTCGTTGTTCTGATCTTATTACTTCAACTGGAGTAGAGCAGAGGTGGTGTTTTCTCAGCAGGCTGCAAAGATCCCATCTGGCCTCATTATGGACAATGAAACTAGAGACACCAGGGACCATTAAGAGCATCTAAAGGCAAAAGCTATCTAAGCCAACACACATGATCCATCGCCAGTTAGATCTCCACAGGATGTTTCCCCCTATTTATCTGAAAATCGGTAGGGAGAAGACTTTTTGCTGAAAGCCCAGAGAAAGGAAGAACTAAAATTGCAATCAACTATTTGGCAAAGCTGGGATTGAGGTGTCTTAAATTGCTCAGGGTCATGTGATGGCTAAATGATCTAAGCCCCTGGGGATGGATAGCAAACATTTCCTCACATTTTTGGTTGCTCTGTGGGCAGGAACAAAGCACAATTTAAAATTGAAGTGCAAACTCTCTCTTTCAAGCAAATCCTTCTGTCATTTTGAGGTGGGCTGGCAACCATCTAGCCTTTATGCTCACAAATTCTTTTCCAAATCAAGCAGAGGCACGTTCTTGAAGCAATAGCAAGCATAGCAAGTGTCTTCCGCTTCCTCTGTATGCCCCTTTGTTCCTTTAACCCAGAGAAGCATCTAAAGAAATCAAATAATGAATCCAACAACTTTTTTATAGTTATCACTTGGAATTTATATTATTCTAATACTGGCAAAAACTACTCCTTTGTTTTGCTGTGGGGAGAAGTGGAGTTTCTTAGAGATGGCAGGAATAAAGACCTGTTGATTCAATGCATTTTGTGTTAGATTAGTTAGACTCTATAAAATGACATGCCCCTGAGCCTCGGGTTGCCTATGTTTTGCTAAGATAGGAAGGATTCCCTCAGGGACAGACAGGCCTGGGGCTAATTATGCTGCAGGGTGAATTCATCACTAAATCTTTTCACTAACAAAGACAAATTACTTCTTACATTTTACAGAGCCCTAAAAAATTAGGTGAGTGAATCTAATGTCCAGTCAACACATGAGCCCAGAGTCAGCAAAATGGCACCCTGCCAGAGAGACTCCTCATTGTTGGTTTGCATAGAAACAAATGAGAATAAGCAATCATCATCGGGCATATGATTTATGAGAGCTTTCACACACCATGATATTATTTGACATTCCCTGTAGCCACAGAAAGGGAGACATTATTATTGCCTTCATTTGCAAATGAGGAAACTGAGGTTCAGGAACATCAGAGTCACAGAGTGGAAAGAACTTGAACTTTGCAGGCATAAAGCTCAGCTCCAATTCTGTCTCTACCTCTCATTTGCCATGTGACTTTTGGCAGGTTTTTAAACCTCTCTGAGAGTCAGTCTTCTCAACTTCATAACAGGGATGATAATACCTCTCTCAGAGGTTTGTGACAACTAGAGAAGAATTTATTCACACTTATGCACACTAACATGAACTCACACATACTCATGGCAACTCATAGGTGTTTCTTTTAGGAAGTGGTTATTAAGCAATGGTCCTCAGAGTTAAGACTACTAGGGTTAAAACTCTAGTAATGCTATCTACCAAAGATCATAAATCAAAGAACTAGTTTAGACTGTCTATGACACATTGCCTTATTTATAAAATCAGTACAATAATAGCAGTTGCCTCAATTGTGAAGCTTAAAGCTAATAATGACAGGTAAGCATTTAACAAATGATGATGACAATGATGATGGTGATGATGGGTGGTGATGGTGATTATGACGGCAATGATTATCTTATCCTGCACATGATTTGTTCAGAATCACACAGTATGTCAAGGCCAGAGACAGGGATCAGTCCCAGGTCTTCTAACTTTAAATCCTGGGGTTTTGTTTTATAGGCAGGACCACAGAGCTAAGGACAAGGGTGGGAAAAAAAATTGAAATCCCAAGAGATCTGTGTTGGCAGAAAAAGACTTGAGTAATTTTCAAGAGACAATGGAAGTGTGGGAGGGCTGGACTAATGCCTTCCTTATGGCCAGGATGGGACCTCTCAGGCTTTGATCAAGGACAGCCAGAATGAAATTATGTTGCAAGACATGCATAGCTTCTCTATTCTGTGCACACATGGTTGCTCAAAGGTCATGGGCTATAGTTACGAAGCTGTTGGAGCTAGGGTGTAAATGGCAGGGTCTATAGGTCTATCTTCAGCTCAGTTTTGATAGAGGGACCCTGCTGTGGTCATAGAAACTCATATTCCTTTGTTACCTCTCCCTTTCCCCCTATAGCTTACTCTTTTAAGGGAAGCATTCACTCATTTTCCTAGCTCTACCACTTGCCCAAGGTCAAATGGCGGGTACATTAAGCTTTCATTATTTTATTTTTAAAATGGGTAATAATGCTACCTATCCGCTAGGCTTTTAATCAAGACAGCATGAGATAATGCATGTAAAACACTTAGCTATTATTTATTCATCACTGTACCTTACTACTTATTGATACTTCTATTGGAAACAGTATTTTAGATACAGCAGCAAGAAAAGGATCTGATTCTTTGAATCTTATCTGGAGATCTAAGCTTCTGTCCTAGTTCTTCTACTAATGAATTGTATGACCTAGGGCAAGTCATTTCTCTTTCAGAACCTTTTTTTCTTTTATGTAAAATTAAAAAGTCAACATTACAGGCTATATTCCTAAAAAATTAGTCCCATGAGATTATCCTTAGAATGAAAAGGAGTTCAGTGGATATATAAGTCTGGGAAACTTTGTATCTTATATTCTTTTCCTAGAAATCCTCAATGCACATGACCGGAGTAAAGATTCTGAGAAGTCCTGAAGTGAAGTAACCCATTTGATCTGGATCAAACTAAAGTTTCCCAAAGCCATTTGATTGCAGGACCATTTCCCCCCATAACAGCAAGTCAACTTGCCATGTATTATTCTTTGGGAAATGTTGAACTAGGTTATCTCCTAGGAGCCTTTTCAACTTTGAAAATATTTTTTCTCCCTACCAATATCACCTACACTCAATGTTTCTTTCCATAGTTTCAGGCTCAGGTACAAGCAGGCTTGTTCTTCATTGTTGAAGGCCACACTGGTACATACTAAACCACACGGTATAGGCAAATTAACAAAGAACCTCGTGAGTAAAAAACATACCCATTAGTAAGTGCACCAAAATGACAATAATATGCAAAATCTAAAAATGTGCTTCATGATAGTCTTATTGTTGCCAGCACTGTTTTTTTTTCTTTCTTTTTTTTTTTTCTTTTTTTTACTGTTCTCTGGGCAGCCTTTTCTTTAGGAACCATATCCCATTTTTTTCTCACCAAACTGGAAAGAAAAACTTGGGATCAGAAGGCTTTATTGCCTTCTGAGTAGCTGAGCCAAAGGAGAGTGATGATCTGGAAACCAGAACATTTGGATTCTAATTCTGCCTTTGCTGTGAACTTGACCTCAATTTGGAGTAAGTCACTTGTACCATAAAATCCTGCATTTCTCCACCTTGAAAGGGAGGGAGTTGAGCTAGACTGGTTTCTGTGTTCTCACCCAGCATGAGATATGTGGTTTCTTTCCAGACAAATGGCATTCAAAGGCTTCTTTTGATCCAGCAGTCCCACAGTTGGCCCCTACAGCCTCTGGTAGCAGCCATCTGATTCTGTGTGGTTTGCATGAGCCTCCCTGAACCAACGGCAATAGCTGGGGGTGGGAACAGCCCAAGCCCATCTGCCTCTTTTAAGAGGGCTGCACCTCCCCCCTACCCCGATGTAAATGCCCACACTGATGCCACCCCCAACCTTTGGGAAAATGCTCTCTCCATCTACTGGGAAATCCCATGTCCACTAGATCAAAGACCCAGATTGTAGGGATTTGGGTATTTTCTTTCTTTTTTTTTCTATTATAACAAAAAAATATTAGCAAGAACTCTAATTTAAGTTATGTGAAGGGTTTTACTTAAATCCACAAAAGCAATGAGAACCAGACCTAGGCCTGCAACTAGGGCCAGACACAATGGCTTAGATTAAGGAGCGAAGATCAGCTTCAATTTTGAGCTTAAAGATCGCTCTTTCTTTTGTGGCTCTGTCGGGCTGTTAACATCACTTGAATATAATTGATTTGGGGGATCTGAAGGCTGTGAATGTGTACATTGGCTTCTAGGTCTCCAAAATTATGCTTTAAAGGCTCAAATTCCCTGAATACTGAGCACAAGGAATCTCTCTCCAGAAAAAAACAAAACAAAACCCTCAAGCTTTGATTGTGAAATTGCTTGCTGCACTCCTCTCTCTGCCCCATTGGGGGACAGCTAGTTGAGGCCTGCTTGGGGCTGGTCTGAATCACCTCTGTATGCCCTGGGGTGGGGGCAGCGGCAGGGGGGTGGGTATTATCAAGAGCTCCGCACATGTGTAGGTAGAGAAACATCAAAGAGCAGGGTGTCAGTGGTTGGCTCAGTGATCTTACCATTCTATGACCTTAGGATAGGTGGTTAACCCCTCTGGGCCTTAAAATGGGGCTGGTAATCCCTCTCCTGTAAAATGGGCTGATAATCTCTGCCATGAATCCCTCATGGGACTTCTCTGCCACACTACCTCGTGCCCCTCTCCAATCTGCCCTTGACTTAGTGTGACTCTACCTTGTTCTTTGGAGCCTTCCCTTCTGGTACGAGCCTTCCTCTTTTGCTAGGTGAACTTTTACTCATTCTTCCAGACCCAGACCAAGTGTTTTCTCATCCAGGTAGTTCTTAACAAGCTTAGCTGAGTGTCCCAGTTCTGTACTCCTCTGACACTTTGTATTTATATTTGTCATAACTCTTAGAAAGCCCAAATTCCCCACCCTCGAGTTGTCCAGTGTCTTGTGACAAATGGATCATACCCTTCTATAATTGTTTGTTTTCAGCACTCTTTCTCCATATGGTGGCTAGTGCTATTCTAGGCATATAATAGCAGGTGAGAGAAAGTGAAGACTGTATCTCATTTCAACACACTGATGATGGAGAGGTTCCTACTGGTGAGCTAATAAGTAAAGAAAAAAATTTGGTGATGGACTACATGAGCCAGTACCATTTATATATATTATCTGATTTAACCTCTTCTAATTCTGATGATATATATGGTAGCAATGTGTAAAAGATGAAGAAACTAGTCTCAGAGTTTAAGTAACTTAATGTGTCAGCTGGGTCTTCAGGAAGCAGACCCTGAGAGGGAATTCGTAGTGCAAGTGGTTTACTGTGTGTGTGTGTGTGTGTGTGTGTGTGTGTGTGTGTGTAGAGGGCACTTTTGAAAGATATAAAGGGGATGGAAGCAAAATTCTGCAAGGAAATCCTTCAAAGTGCAATGCAGATCTGATGCCTGTGAAAGGAAAGGGGAGGATGTGGGATTAGACAGAGAAAGACACAGCCCATAATGCAGAACGAAGCCTCAGCCAATCCAACGGGAAGCTTTGAGGTGCCCACTAGCATATCCCAT